>JAMAKO010000009.1:553354-590597 GCA_023628555.1 Chaetomiaceae sp. R4402
GGTTTGGGGGGCGTTTGGTGCCCCCGGGTTGGCCCCCGTCGGTTTGGGGGGCCCCCCCCCCCCCCCCCCCCCCCCCAAAAGAATCCCTAGATCGATCGACGGGTTCTTTGAAACTTTGACTGTGCAATCTCCACTCCGGTTGATGAACGTTACACGCTTACGATGCACCGTGTCTCTGTTGTGTTTGTGTGTACGGGATACGGGGGATTCTAGAGTGGTGCACACCATTGGTAGATACATAAGTGCAAGGAATGGCGATGCGTGGCCTTCCATGAAGGGAATAAGTACGGACACACGAAGGAAGATGGCAGGATGGGTCGTTATCGTTCCTTCAAAGCGAACCGTGTTTGGCATCACCACCAAGAAATTATCTGGACACTGTCGCCAATTGAAGCCCGCCTCACCCCTTGCTTGACAGGGACCCTTTGGGGGCTTGGCCCATGCATGGCCGCTTGCCCGCTTGCCCGCTTGCCCGCTTGCCCGCTTGCCCGCTTGCCCGCTTGCCGAATGTCACTCTGCTCTGTTCAGTTTCGTGTCACACAACACTGTGTATTCCCCAACGTTACTAGCTATAATCTGTACGGAGTACCTACTACACAGTAGTATGTGATCGTTGGCAACCAGCTTCTCAGTTCTATCGGTCGGCTGCAGCTCGTCTTCAAACTGTGCGATGATTTCATTTCTCTTCTCTGTTGATTTTGGTTCATGAACATCGGCTCTTGTTGGGGGCTCTGTCTCTTCCAGTAGAAGGCTTGACTCGAGCGTCGGACTAGGAACCTGGCCTACACAGTAAGGGCATGGTCGTCAGCGGTACGAACCGGTGCCCAATCGTGGGAGTTTTGTGGTAAAAAGCCAGGTAATACTATGTATGCTGCCTAGAATTGATTCCGCTGCCCTCGTCCGCGTCCGGCTTGACAGTCTGCGCGGTTTCCGTACATGCAGTGTAGACTCTGAAAAGGGCGTTGTTTCCGTTCCGAGGCCAAGAGACTTGGCACGCCGGCTCGGCGCGATCTAGAATGCTCGGCGATCTGTCCGCCGCCGACCTGTCATGTCCCGTTCGCCGTGTGCTCCGTACGGAGTAGACAGTACGATACGATTAAAGCATTGAACTCGGCTTATGAATGCTGTGTTCTTCCACCAGGTTCGCGAAACACACTCGGTCACTTAGGGGCACTTCGGGCAGAGAGGCTTCTACAATCGACGCGCAACTCATGCCAACTCAGGAGTTGGCGATGTCAGGGCTTTATCAAAAATACTGAAGTTCTGCCGAGGTGGTGGAAGCCCTATTGTGTGCTCTTGTTGCCTTCGTGCGGTTCGCGGTCTCTGCCGAAGCGCCGGCACCCACGCGCTGTGGGCTCTGCAGCAAACTGGCGGCTTGCAGCCGCCCGAGCGGGTCTCATGCAGACGCGGGAGCAAGCGTGCCTCTGGTTATTAGGTTCACTGATACAACTCGTCTTGGCATCCGGGGAAGGGCCAGCCAGTCCATGCTGCTTGGAGTTCTTGACTTGCGGCGCGAGACGTTCTCACGACGTTCAGTTATGAGCAAATGGCTTCATACCAGGTACACTACTGCTTGTAGGACACTGAAGCAAGACGAGGCCACCTCATGAAACAAACACAAAGGCAGGAAGCCAGTCATCAGGGTCTTAGCATCGAAGAGCACAGTCATTGGCTGGCGGCCGCAATTTGGCCCTGCGCGACAAGGCGCCAATCAACACGCCGTACCGAGACTGCGGGCGGCTCGCCGCGGCCAATCGCTCAACTCCACGCGGGTGCAGAGCGCTTAGCTCACACAACGACCCCACGGCATCAAACATGGGGCGTCGTGGCCGTCCACAGAGAGCGCGCCGCTTGAACGACGAGCTCTCTGGCGGAGACAAGGGAAGACGCACGCTGGCAGGGTCGAGACTGGCTGGCCCGCTTCCCGCCCAGCGATTGGCGATGGCGGCTGTCCGTGGAAGCCAGGCGGGAAGGGACCAGGCAGGGAAGCAGGAAGCTGGAGCTTTCGATGACAGATGGTAGGTAGCACTGGCGGGGGATGGAGCGCAGGGTGGTAAACGCGCCATCGAGCGAGTCGTGGCCGGCTGGTGCGTTGTGTGTATTCCGTATGTCTGTGAAGTTCTGAAACTTTTCCTTTCTCTTGCTCTTTTCCTGGTCGTGCTATTGTGCCCCTCGTTCGCCCGTTCTGTTCAGGTGCCATTGTTGTGGCCGTTGAAGTCGCTCTTTTGTTCCTTTTGGCGCGCTGCCAAAGGAGAGCACGCCTATTCTGGCCCCGCGTCTTTCTTTTACTGGTCTACCCCTTCAACAAAGACATCTTTTAATCAGCGCTTGGGGACTCAACCACGTGGCCAGGGCCATTGTTGGGCGAGTTGCTCAAGTCGTCTTATTCTTCTCAGATCCGACCTCCGGGTCTGGTTAGCATCGGCACCAACACAAACCCGGCTTACATCTCCAACAGAGTTTCAGACCAGAGGCAACCGACTCGAACAGGAAACGCCACATCATATCGTACCCAGAGCACTGGAAGTCACGACCGACATCACGATGAGCGGTCCAGAAAGGCTTCACTCCGGCACGGCGAACCGATTGACGGCCAGGAGCAAGGAGGAATGGGAAGACTGGGAAGACGACGAGGTTCTGACGCCCATCACCACGCGAGATGGCCCTTTACTCGACGTGGGATCTGGATACACCGGAAGTGCGAGCGGTGAGGCGGCAGGACAGCCAGGGCGGCAGGCGTCTCAAAGGACTACTTCCGGTACCGCGGCGGCACGGCAGTCGGTGCAGAAGATACGGAGGCTGAAGTCACGCCACAGGCAAAAGGCCCAGAACGCGCGAGCCGGCATCAAACTTGTCACCGACATGTCCAAGTTCCGCCAACAACAACAGCAGCAGCAGCATATCGCCCAGCAGATGCGGGCAACCCACGAAAAGCGGGAGACCACCACGGGGAAGTTTGTCGACGCGGCCGCGCTGAAAGCCCTCGAGGGTATTCCGCCCGACGATGAAGACTCGCTCGGCAATGTCTTTGGCTGGCTGAAGCGAAGGCCGACGAAGGGGAAAAGAGCCGAGCGGTTAGCAGCCGAGGCCCCACCGCAAGTCGACCTATCCCCCAGTGCTGGGCCGATCGTCATCGGTTTCGCCATGCCTTCAGACTCGGATGTTGTCATCAGCCCGCAGACTGCGGTGGTGGAGACGCCGATGGAGTTTCCGCAATGCTTCAAACCGGGCAACACCGTCTCGCCTAGCCAACCTGTCTCGGCCTGGTCCCCCGACACGGAGGACGGGGCTTCGCCGCGAGTCCCCGAGCGGGGCTATGTGCCTGCTGTCCCGTCCATTCCAAGACACTACCAGGCAACCGAGGGTCCCCTCATGACGGAGAACGGCAGAGAGGGCGGCCTGGCCAGGGCTCGAAGCAGGAAGGACCACAGGGATACACTCACGACGCCGATTTATGCCAGCGATGACGAGGACATGGCGACTCCGGTCACACTGTTTGAGGAGGATGGCAGTCCGGCAACCGCTAAGCCCAGGTCTCTCAAAGTCAAAGGCCGCCAGCGCTCCGCTACAGCGGGAAGCTCTCGGTCCCAAGGTTGGTGGGACCAAGTGACATCCCCCTTCGGACCACCCACTCCAGCCACGCCACAAAGCACCAGTGCTACGCAGGGCGCCGCGGCCGGCGGGAGTCAGGCGTGGTGGAAAGACCTGGATAAAAAGAAGCCACTCTCTCCTTCACGTGCGCAACCTACAGCCGAGTCCTCGCGCGCTCCCGGGAGCACTGCCAAGCTCCAACGCCGGCCCCCAGAGATCATTATCGAAGACGTTTCCTCCGCGCCAGAAGCCACGTCGAGGGAAATTCAACCCCCTTTGCAATCACCACCCCAACCTGAAAAGCCACGTGCGATGGCCGAGATCGTACGGTCGCCTGGCGAGCTGCCCCCGCCATACTCGCCGCCGTCATCGAAGCACAACATTCGCTACCGCGCCGTCTTCCCTCCCGGACATCCCCTCAACGACATGTTCCCGCCGTCGCCAGGCCCGGTCCCGCCCGGCTTGTCGCAAACGATGACCTCCCAGGGCGCCATCGGCCTGGCGGACGTCCCTCTAACGCCGCCCCCTGTCGCGCAAAGTCAGCGGCTGCCGGACCGGCCGCTGGGGTCGTTTGTGCCCGACGACCATTATCTTGATGCCTCGGGCCACGGTCCGAGACAGAAGGCGGAACGGCAGCGGCGACGACACGAGAAGGAGGATGTTGTGGCATGGAAGGCGGGTAGGCTGTTCCATGGCCGCGGGTGCTTCCCGTGTTGCGGCTGCTTTGGTCGACCCGGGCGCGAGGGGCGGAAACGGAGACGTGTGTGTCTGGGCGTCTGCATAGTCATGTTATTGCTTACCGCGCTGGGTGTCTCCCTCGGTGTGGTACTGTCGCGGCACGCCGCCGCCGACGCGAGCATGCCGTCACAGTGGCTAAACCTCACCAATTTCCCGCCCATCCCTACCGGCATCTCGACCGTCATCGGCCCGGACTCGGACTCGAAGACGGCATGCGTCCAGCCTCCGACGCTTTGGGCCTGCTCGCTGCCCAAAGAGCAAGCGAGCTCGGTCGCACCGTTCGACGCCAGCCAGCCCAGTTTTGTCTTCCAAATTCAGTTTGACAACAGCACCCAGCAGCTCTGGAAAACCACGGGAGTTCCTCCCCAGCCGACCCCAACTGGCCGCGGGGCTACGCTGGCGCAGCAACCGTCTAACATCACCAACGCGTCGCCACCCCCACCGGCATCTCGTTTCCGGCGACTGGTTACTGGGGACCGCGACAACGCCGGCTCGAGCTCGAGCCTGGACATTCGACCGGTTCCTCCTCCCCCGACATTCCAGGAGATGTTCTTCCTCGGCAACACGACCGACGGCGTGGTGTCCAACGACAAGGCCGGCGAGCCCACGCCTTTCTACGTCAGCATGCTGCACTCAGTGAATGACACGGCCGGGCCCAACCTCCTGTCGCGGCGGCAGAGCAGCAATGCAACGACCGACGGCCAGGGCGTGCTCAACGCATCCGATATCGCGCCGCCGCCGGCGCTCGGCCCGGACGGCAAGGGCGCGCCGGCCGTGCTGCTCGGCTTCCCGACGCAGCAGCCGCTCCGGCTCTACGACCGCGGGCTGCCGACCGAGCGCTACAGCTTCTACACGTACTTCAACAAGACCACGTACGTCAAGTCGGTCGACGCGCTGCTCGGCAATGGCGCCTCGTCGACGCCGGTCCCCGCCGACCAGAACGGCGGCAGCCTCGAGAGCGAGGCGCGGTTCCTCGTCACGTGGCTGTCGGTGCGGTACAAGGTCGAGATCTGGACGCGCACGGGCAACACGACGCGGCTGGTGGGCAGCGGCAACGGCGGCGGGCCGGCCAGCGGCAACGGCACGCAGCCAGGCACGATGCCGTACCCGGTGACGGTCACGCTGGACACGCACGGCGGGTCGCCCGGGCGCAAGTTCGCCTTCGTCCGCGGCGTGGACGAGCGCGGGCACGTCGTGCTCGACGACGCCCGCTTCGTGCTCAACCAGATGAACACGACCGGCGACCTGGTCAACCCGGCGGGCGACTTCAACCCTAGCTTGGGTGGTATGGACGGCGGCACGGGCGGGTGCAGGTGCGAGTACCGGAACTGGGTGGCGGTCAATCGGAGGGGGTGAGCGTCTCGCTTCAACTTTTCTTTTCTCTACATATTTTCTAGGAGATTAGCTTGTAAAATTCGGCTTGGAGCACAGCGCGCATCCACGGGCTGGTTTGCGGAAACCTCGAGGTACATTGCATAGAAACGGGCATTGCATAATACTCATTGACTTGATAATGAAGAAAATAACCCGAATCAGATTCACGTCTTTTTGAACATTTTTGTTCTCATTCAGTCGGCCTGCCCGCATTCCTGCCAGGTGCTCATGCTTCGATCGGTTGTACGCAAAGACAGTGTGATTGCGGCTAGCGAACGGCAGCTGCCGCCAGCTGTAACTGCTGGCTTTCAGTGGAGCATCACCAAAAATCTCCAGTCTTGCGGCTGCTTCGCGCCTTGAAGGCCTCACTCAAAGCCAAGGTGCTGTGCTGCTGGCGTAGGTGCAAGGGATGCTGGAGCAACTCTCGCTGTGTAGGACTCGACGTGAGAAGAGTCTATCTACCAGTCTAGAGGACGGTCTACAGTGGTATTGAAGCGGCTGACCCGAACGGGCAACCTCGTCGCCCCATGTCAACAGCAGAGTCGCGTTCATCACTCATCGTCCACCGACCTGCTCACGAGTGTGCCATGGCATGTGGGCAATAAAACACGCCACTACGGCTTTTCTGCTCCGTCGGTGCACCAGCGGAGCCGAATTGCTTGCTCTTCAACATGGAGCCATCGGACACCGCCGGCAAAGTAGCACCAGCACCAGAACCAGCACCAGCGGCAGCACCCACACCCGCACTCGCACTCGCAGCGCCGCCAACATCACCACCGATAGCACCACCGACAGCACCACTAGCAGAACTTCACGGCGTGCCAGAAGGGCTAAGCTGGCCAAGTCGGTGCTGACACTCGCCATCGAGACGTCGTGCGATGACACGTGCGTCGCCCTCCTTGAGAAGAAGGGCCTCGCCGCCCGCCTGCTCTACAACGCCAAGATCACGTCCGACAACATCGAGTTCAAGGGCGTCCACCCCACAGCCGCCGTGACGTCTCACACCGCCGTGCTGGCTGGCCTCGTCGCCGATGCTCTGCAGGCCCTGCCGCCGCCCCAGCCCGGGGCCGACACCGTGCAGATACGTGCCAACGGGTCGAAGACGCCCTCGGAGCGTCGCAAGCCCACCATCGTCAGCGTCACACGCGGCCCGGGCATGTTGTCCAGCTTGGCCGTCGGCCTGCTGCTGGCGAAGGGGCTGGCCGTGTCGTGGCAGGTGCCGCTGCTGGCCGTGCACCACATGCAGGCCCATGCGCTAACACCGCGCCTGGCGGATGCCCTCGCTCGGGAGTGGCCTTCCGATGCGCCGCAAAGTGCGCAGCAGCAGCAGCAACAGCAGCAGCAGCAGGAGGAGGAGGAGGAAGAGACACAGCCGCCACTGCAACAACCGAACTTCCCTTTCCTGAGCCTTCTCGTCTCGGGAGGGCACACCCAACTTCTCTTTTCCCGCTCCCTAACCCAGCACACAATGCTCGCCGAGGCCCGCAACGTCGCCGTGGGCGACATGCTCGACAAGTGCGCCCGCTGTATTCTGCCCAAGGAGGTGTTGAAGAAGGCTAAGAACGTCATGTACGGGGCCGAGCTTGAAGCCTTTGCCTTTTCTCGCCCCGCCTCCTCCTCTTCCTCCACCACAACAGACGAGGTGGATTACGACTACACTCCGCCCGCACGACGCGCCGACGAGGTCGAGCCATACGTGTCCGCCGCGCACGGCTGGACTCTCACGCCGCCCCTGTACGAGAGCCGCGATATGGCCTACGACTTCTCCGGCCTGGGCGGCCGCGTGCAGAGCATCATGCAGGAGCGCCCGGACATGGACGAGGCCCAGCGCCGCGAGCTCGCCCGGGCCACCATGAAGCTCGTCTTCGAGCACCTGGCTAGCCGCGTGCTGCTTGCCCTCGAGGACATGCGCCTGCGGGAGGTGAAGCGGGCGCACGCCAGGCTCGTCACGGCGTCGGCGGCGGCACCGCGGCACCGGCGCGACGGGGACGAGGGGGATGGAAGGAAGACCCCAGCTGTCTCCCCAGAAGAGAAAGCAGCAGAGGAGAGGGCCCACATGTTCCCCTTCGTCGAGACGCTTGTCGTTTCGGGCGGCGTGGCCAGCAACGGCTTCCTGCAGCATGTCCTGCGCGAGATGCTGCGCGTGCGCGGGTTCGGCGACCTGGCCATCGTGCGGCCGCCGCTCGCCCTGTGCACCGACAACGCCGCCATGATCGCCTGGACCGGCGTCGAGATGTACCTCAAGGGCTGGCGGAGCGAGCTGGACGTGCTGCCCATCCGCTCGTGGCCCATGGACCCGGGGTCCGAGGGCGGCGGGATCATGGGGACGCCGGGCTGGGCGTCGAGGAAGACGGCGTCGCCGCCGAGAAAGAAGCAGCAGAGGCGGTCAAGAAGGAGACCGAGGAGCGCTGGACGGAGGCCGAGGATGGGTCGTGTTGTACGAGCTACTGTATGATATAGTATGATGGATAGAAGATAGGTCACTCGATACCCGCTCCAACTGCGTTTAGATCTCATCACCTGGTGCGCTCTACCCAATTTTTGCCTGTGAATGAGAATGGAACGGTGACGCGCCACGTAAGAACGCGGTTTCAATGCTGTCTGTTGTACATCTACAAGCCGATTGCTCATCTCCAGTTCTGCTGCCCCTGCTCTGCTCCCCTCTGGACCGACGTCATTGCCCCAAATGGTGAAGTGGTGGCCAAAAAGGAACCAAATGCCGCACGCTCACCCATCCTCAAGCGACATACATCTGCGCTCTCGCTATCCCTCTTCCCCAACACCGTCCAGTGTCACTCCACCCCCGCTGTCTCAAACTTCAGGCCGAGAGATCGCTCGTGACGTTGCTGAACTCGCCCTTCTCCAGCTTGGTCTTCCAGAAGACCGGGTTGGTGTCGGTGAAGCCGTGCTTGACCCAGCCCTCCTTCTTGACGTGGTACAGGTTGATGAAGCCGCCCGAGTAGGCGTCGCGGTGGGTGGCGGCCAGGATGCTGCGGCTGCCCAGCTCGAGCGCCTCCTCCGTCGTCAGGTCGTAGCGGTACTCGGCGTCGAGCACGCCGTAGGCGAACGTCTGCCCGGACCCGACGCAGAACAGGTTCCCCGCCAGCCGCGTGCCGTCCGAGTCGATGTAGTACAGCGCGGGACCCTCCTCCTCGGTCACGCCCGCGCACATGGTGCCCATGGACAGGCCCATGCCCTTGTACTGGTAGACCAGGTTGGCGAGGATCTTGGAGGCCGCCGCGACGCTGATGCGCCGCTTGTGCCGCAGCTCGTGCAGCCGGCACTGCATGCCCAGCCAGGCGAGCCAGTACTGGCAGTCGGCGGCGCCGCCGGCCATGGTGCCGAGCAGGTCCGAGTTAATCTCGATCACCTTCTTGACCGTCTGGCTGGCAATCCAGTCGCCCGCCGTGGCGCGCGAGTCGGTGGCCACGACGATGCCGCCCTGGAAGCGGAACGCCAGCGTCGTCGTGCCGTGCGCAATCTTGATCGGGCATGCCGGGTTTGACCGGTCGTCTGTCGCGGCGCGGAGCCAGGCGGAGGGCTACGGGGTTTCAACATTGCGTCGTTAGCCAAGATAGCGGCCAAAGCAGAGAAGATCAAAACAAAAAATCGCAGAGCGTACATGTGCTACAGGCGGCATGGCGAACTTGAGAGAGAGGGTGGGCGCGGCATCGGTGAGGTCCTGCTGCTCCTGCTCCGAGAAGACCTCGGTCTGCTGGTACGCCGGCCGGCTGTACCGCGCCACGAGTGTATCCATTTGCGTTTCCTGGATTTGAATTCGTGGTCGAGTTCTGAGTTTTCAAAATAGTGGCAGTAATGTCGGCAATTCTTCGTGATGAGGGCGTCGATGTGAGGGCGAGAGATGGTGGTTAATTTCGAGATGGTTGGCGTTTGGCTGTTGAGTTGGCGGCTGTCGTCAGGCTGGCCAAGCTCAAGGCAGCTCCCAGTGCAACGCGTTCCGGCAGCCTTGAAGAGTGGGGCCCTAGCTCTGACTGGGCCCATCATGACTTGGCGCCCGCCGGGGGTGCTCCCACTGGTCAACGGTACCACACTCGTCACAGTACGGATACACCAAGGGAGCGAGGCGAATTGCAATCTACGAAATAGGTACTCGTTTTAAAGTTAATGGAAGCAGGAGAAAGGTCGTGGGAAAAGGAGTCTATGAATAGAACAATAGGGAACTCATAAGTACAAGAGGAACATGAAGAAACAGCAAGAGAGAGACAAGTACTGAGGTATGGTCCCGCCTCCCATTTGCGGGCCTCTGAGTGCAGAATATTGAGTAACCCGGCAGGGCGGCACCACGAATCAAGCCCATCAGCCACTATGGTTGGACTCAAAATCACGCCAAAGCCGGCCGCTGAAGCCTGGCTTGCATAGGTACTCAACAAGTCTGATCTCAAGAGCTGGAGCCTTTCGAGTCCCAGAACTCCGACAAACGCGGTCGATAATCACCGGCAGCCTAGAGTCAGTCACCCACCCCCCCACCCCCCCGGGACATTGACGACACCGCATGGAGCACGACATTGGCAAATAGATTTTGTCTTGATTTCCCTTTTCCCTTTTCCCTTACCATGATAACTCCAGCGGCTGAGCCGCAACCCGCCTGTCTCAAAAAGGAGAAGACTAGGACTACCGATACATGCGCCTAAGCCAGTCCGTGATCGAACCCTGCCCCTAAAACGACAACATCGAGCCCCAAAAACTCAGGTAAAACCGGTGGGTATTGCCATCGCCCCCAAGGCACATACGGAAACGATGCAGCCCGTCCCGGGAGTGCACGCCCACTCCGGGAGGGCCATGCCTAACCGACAACAGAAAACAAAGAGTACCTGTAAAGAGCAAAGCCGGCTCAAAAAACACCCCGACCAATGCATGTGTGATGCTGTGCTAAGATTAGCCCCAGCGCGACAGAACGTTGAACGACGCCCGCAGCCAGCGATACGATGGCGCCGCTCCGTCTTCGCACGTGGCAAGAAATGGTGTCCGTCAGTCCCGGGTCGCAGTCAGGCGTCGGGCGAGACTTCGCATTCGGCTCGATGTCTCTGTTGTTTTTCTTCTTCTTCCTTCCCCCATCCCCTAATCGTACAACCCCTGGAACTTCCTCGGATGGTGCGCGAGTCGATTGCTACCGGATGCAGCCTCCTTCTGGAAAAAAACACAGGGTTGGTTAACAACAGACGACTCTCGCCACACAAAAACACCACCGTCAGCTCCTCCAGCCCACGTTCCAGATAACGTGGGCGATGTCCCGGGCCGTATTTACCGTGTCAATGAGGCGACCGACCAGGCCATCGCTCGTAGCGTCGGGCTCCCCTTGCTCCAGCGGCATGAACATTCCGGACGCCGTCCTGCGCATCCCGGCCGGTTCGCCCGAGAAGCTGACCGTGGATACCGACCGTCGCAATCCGGAGCCGCCCTCGCTGTACTGCAGGGAGGAATATGTGCTGCCGTCGGGCCCAGTCTTCCCCATGCCGGCTTCGTCGTCGTCGTCGTCATCTTCATCATCTTCGTCGTCGTCGTCGTCGTCATCGCCGGCAAAGAAAAGCTTGCCAGACTTTTTGGACGGACGCAGCGTCTCCTGCGACGAGGATGGTGACATCGAGGGACTCCGGTGTCCGGGGGTGCTGTGCTGCATGGCCGATCCCGCCGGCTCCGGCGTATCTTCCCTGGCTTTCAGTGTCGTCGAGGGCAGCATCGCAATCGTCTTGCTCTCCGCGTTGCTGCTGTGTCGCTTCATCGTCTTCAAAAGAGGCCGCCGCTTCTTGGCCTGTGTCCGCTTCATCATGATTGCGCCGTCGTCCGAGTCACTGTCGTATTGATACCTGTCCAGCTCGGCATCGTCGTCCTCGTCGTCTTCCTCCTTGATCTCCACAGCGATGCACTGAGACACCTGCTCGTTGAAGTGGATGTGTTTCCGCCCACTGTTTGGGGATACAAATCCTGACGATCTCGTCGAGGGGAAGAGACTCGTCCCATCGTGGCTCAACCCTCGTGAGGAGAATGGGAAGGTGATGTAGTCCGTGTTCGCTCGGTCGAGACCCGGTCGCCTACCTATCCTCTTCAAGCCCCCCTGCTGCTGCTGAGCTTGCACGGCGGCCGCCGCCTGCTTCACAAGCGACGAGGTGGAAAGGGACCTCTGGAGCATTATTTCCGACATGCTGCGCTTCTTGAGGATCGGCTTTTTGTGGACGAAAGATCCCGATTTGGAAAGTTTCGCACTGGTTGAACCTGTCGACGTGTGGTTTATACTGGACGTGCCCGTTTGTAATGGTCCGTAAAGCCACGTCACATCGTGATCCTTGAGCCTAGAGGTGGGACATGTCAGCGAAGGGTCCTACGCAAGCGGGCGCCCGAGGAGCGAGGTACCAGTTGAGCGTCTCGGCCGAGACCGTGCTCAGGTTGTTCTTGGACTTCATCCACGTCCTCCACGAGGCGTTCTCCAGCCGGGCGGAGTTGTTGAAGTCGCCCCGCCTCGACACGATCAACTTCCAGGACGACCATATATCCTCCTCGCGCCAGTCATGCGAGAAATAGTCCACATGCCGCGAGGGCTCAGCTCGCAGCGCTATGTCGTCCTCGGCTCGCTCCAGGACGTCCGGACTCCCGGGTCTCGTGGTGGGGGCCGAGTCATGTTGTGGGTTCGGTGAATAGGCGCCCGAGCCGCCCGGTTGCGGGCTTGGATGCGGTTCTAAGTTCCCCAACCGGCCGAAATAGCCGCCGCCGTCAATCTCGGTGACGACGGCATCCTCGGGTGCGATGAGCTCCAAAAGACTGGACTCGCCGCAATCCCAAGCCAGAGAAAAGTTCGTAACGGGGGTCGAAGAGCTCGACGGCTCGGCAGATTCGACGTGCGTGACCGGTGGCGATGACAGCACTGAGGAAGCCGTTGACGGCGGAAACGTTCCGGAGGTCTGAGAAATAAGATCGCTAAGCCGCGACGTTGAAGCCGAGCTGCGAAAACCAGAGCGCTCCGTCACGAACTTGGGCTGGGAATGAGAACGCCGCAAGGTCGACGAAAAGTAGCCGTCATCTTCTGAAGTGAGAACCACGGCCATCCTGAGCACTCGGCAACCCCGTGATCAATGGACAGTATGTCCAGACCGCCTTCAATCCTTCTCCCACGAGCAACAGAGAGGAGCGGTCATAAGTGGCCGTCGGAAGGCGGTCTTGAATGGGATATGGTGAAAAATTGATGCGAGCGGGAAGGACCCGGTGCTGGGCGGCGCCGTGCTTGCTGCTCGTTTGCCGGATGGACGAGCCTTATGACGGCGGAGGAAGCAGTCCAGGGGCAACAAAAGGCGGAAGCGGGACGGGACGAACTTGCGCTCCCTTGTTCTGCGCTGTCGGTCAGAGGCGGCGGCTTTGAGGTCGGAATCCTCCGGTGCGCTGCTTCAGAACGAATTGATTAGACGCGAAACCAGCGGGGCTTTGTTTGAGATGAAGATAAGAACGGGAATGGGCTGAGGCGAGAGGAAGAGAGCAGAAACGGTAGAAAATGGCCGTGGTGAGAAGTATGAGGAAACAACATGGGCCGTCTATTGTGGTGCTATGGGATTCCGGGAAGGGGGGGCATTTGCGCCATGGTGAAATGCAAGGGCGTGCGCGGGTTAACACGGTCGAATGGCCCCCGCTCTGTCGAGTCTAGGCACCTCGTGCAGCCGGAGCAGTGAGTTGCCAACGCCCGTGGGGCCGACCGAGTGCTCTCCCACGTCCTCGGCCCCTTGTTGGCTGGTGGCGGACGCAGCCAGAACGTGGGTGAAGGCGCAAGATGGGGGACCCGGGGGCGTTGATGTTCGTAGGGGGGGGGGGTGGATTCCGGGGGTGAGGACGGGGGGTAGTGGTCTCGCTGGGGGTCTCGTACAGCAGCCGCCAATATCCTATCAACCACTCACTGAGAGGTACGGAGTACCAGTAGGTGGATGAGCGGCATGTGTGATCTCCTGCAGCAGGTAGGTAGATGGGCCTCCATGATCTCCCGGCGGGCAACGCCGAGCAACCTTGAAGCGTGCCAGCGGTGTGGAGTGCAGCGAGAGCGATAGGCGACCGACCGCAGACGGCTTCACTCGCTCTTTGAGAACACGCGATTGGGCAATGGCACAAATGCAGACGTGGAGCAGACGCGGACGCGGAAGGCCAGGGCATAGAGGGCCCGGAAGGACGAATGCGATATCAGAGATGAGAATGAACGTACCGACTATCCGTACTCCGTCTGCTTGTCGGAAAGCTGGTACTGGGTAGACAAGGTCCTCTCCGTTCCGGGTACCAAGGTGTGTTCCCAAACGCCGCCGTTGACTTTCCTGATTTCCAGATTGGACCCCCCGCGCTCGTGGTTGCTGCGGAGCCGTTGGGCTGTGTGTTGTCTGTTCTCGGATTTGTTTGGTTTGTTGGAGGAAAGAAGCGAGGTGGAATGTCCCAGCAGAAGAATGAATGCGCGCTAACGTTTAGAGCGATTCTGGTAACGTTATCGCTCTCTTCCATGGGCCGGAGACTCCGTGACTGACGGTCCGATGTCAGGTTCCAGGTTGCTCGGTCGCGAAGCCAGGAGCATCTCCACTGCTGCTCACAGGGGGAGAGGGGCCCGGGGGCGAGCAGAAACCGGAAAAACGAGCGCGCTGGCAGAAACTGCAGGTTTGGGGGTGCTGTCCTGTGCGACTCCCCAGTGCCGAGAATTGGGGTGCCAGTCGGAGGCGGTCTGGTCTGCGAGCTTCCGCATGGATTTGCAGGTCACCAGGTCTGGACTGCCAGGGTGTGTCTCGCGCGCGTGGGGAGGCAAGGAACCAGCGCGGCATTCCATGAGGCGCCAGTTACTGAAACAGGGCATAACTACACTACATCAAGTCACGACGATGGTTTTTTCCTAGCCATTTCGAGCACACATTTCGCTGTTTAACTCGGGTGACTTACTTACCTAGCTTGCTCATCTATATCGTCTTCATCGTTTTTCTCTTCTTCATTTTCTTCTTCTTCATTTTCTCCTTCTCGTTACTTGTACTTGGTAGGTTGCCTGATTTAGAACGAAGGAATAACTCCAAAAATGGTGGATGGTATACCGCCTTTTCTGGCCAGTGGGAGCGCGGGTTACCTAAGGCCATTAATTGTTAGCAAAGTCCCGTGTTCAGCCAGGCCCTCGCTCGGTCGCCCAGGGCTTGCCAGGCTTCAGGGAAAGCCCAAGCCTCCGCATCGACCTTGTGACCTGCGTGGGGCGTTCCTCCCCGGTCGGTGTTCGCCCTTCCACCTACTGTGTATTCACTTTCCCCGTTTCCCCAGCAGTCGTGGGCTTGTCGGCCTTTTTGGTTTGATGTGGCAGGAGGTGCACGTCTCGCTGTTCGTCAGTCACCTCGTTGAATTACACCCTTTGCTGACCGTTTACCACAGACGACTATTGTGATACCTCTGCGTCCGTCGCCGCCGCCGCCGCCGCCAGCAAGCCTGAACCTACAGTCCAATACCATGGGGCATGATTAGCCGGCTAACTGTGTAAAGTTTCCCTTCTCCAACATCCGGACCCTGGCTCCTTGTCAGGTTCACCGGGGAGCCGGCATGAAACGAAATCACGTGTGGTCTGATGTCAGTGCGGTCGAACCAGCGGCTTGGGGTGGACATCCAAGTCCTCCCGTTTTCTTGACCCTGGATGCTGGCTGACTTGGAGGTCTCCCTCCGGTTTTCTGCGAGCCTACTGTGTACTGCAGCATGATGAGGCTTGCGGTTCCTCGGCGTCGCTGCGGACCTTTGTTATCGCCACGCGCGAGGATGAGAGCGGTCTTTGAAGACCCAGGCCCGGCATCTCGGCAGCAAAGCGGGGCTACCTATCCAATATACTAATACGAGTGCTGAGTGGACTGTCTCGAGACTGTGTAAGTGGTTTTCAAAACAGCAACTCACTGCAGGTTGGGAGGGGGCTCTGCCGGACTAGGGACGTGTGTTCCGGACTTTCAGATGCAAAACACCGCACGCAAACAAGAGTCACCAACTGGTCATCGGCAGATGGTCAGAAGAGGTGTTGTGTGCTTTACTGCGTAGGTACCTTAGCTTTGCAGGGTGGAGCATGCACTTGTACGGTGTTCAGCACCATGTACTGTGTAGGAGAACAAGTCCCTAACAACAAGATATGCCAAGACCTTCGGGGGGTTCAGGTGGGAAACGCGTCAGTTAATCAACCCAAAAGTTCTCTCATGACGACCCCGAGGAACGAGAGCACGCCATGTTTCATTTCCTGTCCTTGGAGATCTCCAGCGCCAGCAAAGCCGAGCGACTCATGATTGCAGGCGGCAGCATGTGCGGCATCGTTGGCCCAGCCCGCTTTGTCCTGCGCCTTGGAAGTGCTGCTTTGACAAACCAAGCTGCAATCCTTTGAGTTGTGCATCTGCAGGTTTTGCACTGTCATCTGGTCAGGGTTGCTTGCTGCTGCGAAGCAACAAAACAGGATGCACAAAGAGGTGATATACATGTACACAGTAGTACTCCGTGGCACCGCAGGACTCGATCAGTCTCCAAAGGTAATTCTGAGGACACACAACCCCTTGGCAGGTACACAGCAATACCTCGATCTCGATGTCGGTTCACCGAGTGCATTGACCGAGGGTACATCACCCCTCCCTCGGACCGAGGGGTTAAGTGAGCCGGTGTGCGGCATCATCAACGGGCTGCAGCCGGACAGACAGCAACAAGGGACAATGGAACCTGCAAAAGAACGACCACCCCACCATCCAGCACACCATCTCCTTCTGGCCTTCGTCGTTCCCCTTCCGCCGCCGTTGCCGTGTAACCCCCCCCCCCCCCCCCCCCCTCCCAACCTCCCGGCCTGCCGGCCTGCCCGCGTCGGTACCGGTGTGCGATATCCGGGCAGCCATCTCACATGGCATGGTACGGATACATAGATTCGTTATCTCGCCTCATCAATTCCTCCCGCTATCTTCCCACGATCGGTGAGAAGGCCCAAGGTCGCATTCGAGCAGAGCATCGGATCGAGCTCGGCCATGCCGTCCCTTATCTGACGGGCCTTCTTGCTGGGCCAGATCTAGAGAGCTGCTCGATTAGGAAGCGACGTGGATAGGTAAGGTAACTAGTAGTTTATGTTTATCGTTTCGCGTGTTGCGAAGCTTGCCTACCTACCTACCCAAAACAGGGTGCAGATGCAGATAGCTGGGACGTGAGCTTGGAGCTCCCACGAGCTCTACCAAGCAGGTTCGCTGCACTACTGCATGCATTGCATGCCAGGTGCTTTGCTACACGGAACCCATCTATGCCTACCCCTGGCGTGGGCACCCAGAGATGGGCCGCGTGTCGGCGACGCACCATGACCGAGCCGTTGCGTGACACATACATATCCTCTGCTGCAGCCTCCGATGCACGGCTTGCATGGTGGGTGGTGGGCAACGTTCTCCCCATGCAGGCCCTGACTGGCCGAAGGTGTCCTCATCTTGTGTCTATTCTCCCGTCTTGGCTCATGATCAGGCTCAACAGGCGCAGATGGTTACTACATGGTACTGTGCATGCGGGGAGATGGGGCCCCTCTTGGGATGCGTGTTTGCTCACCGCTCCCAGTCCTCATCTCCCTCTGGGTCCAGGAAACCAGCATTCCAACTTTGCAATCGAAGGCCAGTTTCCTTGCTTTCCAACCAACACAAGCAGCACCTCTGTCGCTCACTGATGTCCCTCCTTGTGCACCAACTCAATCCCGGGCAGCAAAGGCCACCTCCCTCGGCAGCCGGAAGCTCGCGCAGTACATGCTCTTGGCGGGGGCCACGTCGCGCACGTTGTGGATGACGACCTGGCCCTCGACATCCGGGTCGTCCCCGGGACGCACGGCGTCGACGCCCAGCTCTCGCGCGATGCGCTCGCAGATGTCGCGGCCGGGCGTCTCGTCGTCGGCCTTGTACGAGAAGCAGTGCACGTGCACCAGCGGCAGCTGAACGGCCGTGTGCGGCGCGAAGAGCGCCTCGCGGCCCGCGTAGATGCCGCGGTAGCTGCCGAGGAACTCGGTCGCCGTGGCGGGCAAATTCATGACGAAGTGGGAGATGGTGGGCGGGAGGGGGATTCGCTCGTGTTGCACGGCGGAGCGGATGTCTTTGCGCTTCCCGGGCTGCGGCTTCGCCTTGCGGGTGACGATGGCGTGCTCGCCCTTCTGTGACGCCTCCAGGACCGAGTCGGCGGCTTGGTGAATGAAGGCGCGGCCGTCCTCGCAGAAAGGGCGAACGAAGGAGCCCACCTGGAGCAGAAGCGTGTGAGCAGCTGGGCAGGCAGGTAGGTGGGTCGGTCGGTAAACAGCGTCAAGCAGGAAGTGTGTGCTCACCTTGTTGTTCTTGATCGCGGCCTTGAGGGACTGGAAGCTCTCGGGGTTCTTGTCGTTGGCCCAGACGAAGACGCGCTTCTTGCCCGCGGGCACGGCGAAGGGCCCAATGCCGGCCATCACGTCGCACACCACCTCGCCCGGCTGGAACAGGTTGACAAGCCTGCGGTGCTCCGTCTCGAGCTTGCTGTTCCAGTAGACTTTGGAGTAGTCAAACTCGAAGATGCAGCCGCCCTCGGCCACTTCCACGTTCAAGTCGTCAGGACCGGCGAGCACTTCGTACTGGAACGTCCTGAACTCGGACTCGGACCCGACGTTGTTAATCTTGTTAATGACGGTTTTGATGTGCGGGTTCTTGTCCAGAAGGATTTCCGCGACGAGGTACTTGTATGGGAGGTAGTTGTCCCGAAGATTGAGATGTGCTTGGCGTTGTCAGTTGGGTACGCCAGGGTTAAGATCGAGAATGATCAAGTTTTACTGACCTACATGGCCGGCGACATTGAAACCGGTTGGAATATCGTCATGGAGCTCTTCCGGAAGGATAGAGGTCATAATGTCGCCTGTGAAAGACTGTCAACAACGTGTTGAAATGAGGGGTGAGCACTGAACCAGAAGCGATAGGAGGCATCGTCATACGGTAATTCCAATAGTCGTACTCGAGTTGAAGCTCGTAGGGAATGACGGTCAGCTCATGTTTCTGCACGCCATCTTTAATAACTGGTCCCCAGGTATCCGGGGCTGTCAGGGCGCAAGAATCATGTAAGTATACACCCCCGTGAGTACACACATGGACAGACAACCGCACCTTCGGCCCTGACGCTGGGGTTCAGGAGAAAGCACTTGCGCCCTAGGTCGCCCAGTGCCTGGTCGGGATGTGGAAGGATGGGCGAGATCCTGTCGACACGCAGGAGCTCCCTGCCGGCCTGGAGGCTGTTGCGGTACTGCGAGATGAGTTTTTGGTCGTAGACGGCGGCGGCAGCCAGGTCGACCTTCTTGGTGAACAGGGCGCGGTTGACTGCCGCCGTGCCTGTGCGGACGATGGGTGGCCTGAACATGCTCATGTCCGCATCACTCTGCCCTCCCACGCCGCCCTCGTTCTCCTGAAGGCTCATGATTGTCTGTTGTTAGCTTATTTCGTGGCTCACAGACAGGGAGCCAGGCTGACTCTCTCAGTGTTACTCACCTGGTTAGAATTGGGCGAATGGAGCTTGCAGATGCCTCTAGGCACACACAGGCGTGCAGAGTTTAAGGAAGACCCGCTGACTCACAGAGGCTGACCAATGAGGGAGCGGCATGAGTATCTGGAGTTGTGCTCTTGAAGCGTCACCTAACCCTCGTAACTGGATCTCGGATGCATGTTTCGAGCATTGCTGTCGACTCGGGTCACGGTGTAGATTTGACAGGAGAGATGATCTCTGTGTTTCCCAGGCGCGCGAGGTACACTGGACGGAAGACGCAGTAACTTAAGCCCATGACCGAGAAGTAATTCCCCATGACCTCTATCAAAACAGCCCACAGGAGTGATGCCTCAAGTCTATATGTTTCGCTTGCAAAACGCAGGCCGGACGCTACTCGGTCCAGCGCAGGTCTGAACCCGCTGTCCCCCATCAGCGACATACCGCTCTCCGTAGCACGCCACTCGTCGTTACCTCCCGAGGCGCATTTGCGCATGCGCAAACTTGCGCAACCCCCGGATGAACACCTGGTACCCAACCTCTTGGTTGTCCCGCACATGGAAGATCTCGGTCAGCCGGACCTGCCAGGGGGGGTAGCCGGCCAGCTCGACGTGCGGCCCGAAGAGGATAAGCAAGTCGGGCTCCGACATGACGCTCTCGCTGAGCTCGGCGTCGACCAGCTCCGTGGTGATGTCGGCCGTGTTGAGCTTGTTGCGCTGCGCCATCTCGGCCAGCGTTTTGGTCAGGTCCACCATCGATTCGCGCCCGTCCTCGGCGGATATCAAAAGGATGGAGAGTTGCTTGCTTTCCTCGCCGTCATCGCCGGTGCTGCCACCGTGACTTGTCCCGTTGGAAGCCTCGTTGGACCCGACGGGCGGGAGATGCGGGGCGCCGAGGCTCACTGAAGGGTGGTCGGGCCCAAAGTAGAAGTACAGCTTCTCCGAAATCGCCCGGTGCGTAGCCTTGAGGAGGGATTTGAGAACACCTATGCAGATGTCAGTGGTGGAGAGCCACCTTGACCATGCGGGAGAACTGCCACTTACCCGTTTTCTCGTATATCGACAGCTGTTTGATGCCCGCGCTGGCACACCAGGCGGCGACATCAGTCACCTCACCAACGAGCCTCTCGACGTCTCCCCCGCTCCGTCTCTGATCTTCTAACGTCAAGATCACGCTCAGATGTTTCGGCAGCCGGCCGAGCGCCTTGACGTCCCGGCGTATCAGCTCGGGTGTGCGGTGGTGGTGATAGTACACCGAATGCCAGCGGTTCCCCACGGCATGGTAGGCTTGCCGGAAGCGGATGTACACCGAAAAGAAGATGTGTATCAAGGCAAACACGAGCGCGTGGTATTGGCGTCGGAGGAAGCGACGCACGCCGAGCCGGGTCTTCTTGTCTGGCCGCGTGTTGGACGAGATCAACCGGGCTCGGGAACTGGGTCTTGAACGAGATGGGGGTGTCGGAAGATAGGGCTGTCGAAGAGATTAGCAAGAAAAGTCGCATATCCTTGCAATTCACTAATCATAGAAGGAGAAAGCCAGAACGCGTGTGCGCACCTTGACGATTCTCATCCGTTCCTCGGGCGAGATGAGCTTGTGGCCGAGACGCTCATCGCGCCTGTACGTCTCTAGATCCCGCGCGCGAGACGGCATGTTGTGTGGAAATGCCGGGAGGACGAGTCCACTGACAAATCGCGGTGTGCAGTAGAAACGGACAGGGCAGGCCTGGCTTTGCGGTGCTGACCTTTCGCCCTGGGAAAAGTGGCCAGCTTCCAGCATCACCACCATCACGGGCAGGCATTGCTGCATGTGTGTACGCTGTATTCGTGTATGCGTATATTACACCAGCTTACGGCCATCTCGGATGTGCAGCTGCCTCGCACCGGCACCTCAGTGCTCTCCAGCAAAAATACCGTAAAATCACCCTGCTCTTTAACAGATGGGTACGGCCTGCCAAGCCCCCGGGATGACGGTATGTGGCTCCCCTCCTTGCAGGTGAGGTCGTACCCACTGCGGGCCCAGGGCGTCCCAGGGACCACTAACTATCCGTTCCCTGCGGGGGCTGTTGCTTGGGCCACGCCAGCGACACAGCGCAACATTCGAACTCCTGGTTCGAACTTGGAGGCTGGATTGTAGAATCCCCGCCAGCCCGATTGATCTCAACGAAGCCATCCAGCCACGATAGGAATTGCCTATCAGTCCGCACTCCATGCGCACTCGCCGCCAGCCCGTCCACGAGAGGTGACAAGGCGCTGCCATGGAACGCGGCGGGTCGCGCGCCTCGCGGCCCCTCTTCCCCAGCGGCCCCAGCTTCACTCTCGACGACTTCTCCAACAAGGATTTCATCGTCGGTGACTTTGTGGACTCCCTCGCCGAAACTGCCCTTCCCACGAGTCGTCGGTCTGGCCCTGCGCACCAGGCATTCGACCCGAAGCCGCTGATCAGGACGTTTGAGAGTGAGCTTGCATCAGCCGTACGGCTTACGTTTCAGGACAACCAATGCTGATATGATATGATATTTCTGTAGACTCGGTGGCGGGGTTGAGTGCGCTCTCAGAAGAGCTGCAGGAGCGGGAATCCGAACTGCTCTCGCAGGTGCGCCGCGCCGAGATCCAGCATGATCAGACTCTCGAGACGTTGGGTCGCAAGCTCGACCAGTCCATGACCCAGTTCGAAGCCCTCGACCTCACTCTCAACAACCCTGGCCCGACTTCCAATGGGAATAGCCGCGCCGACGGCGGGGGAAACATTGCTGTCCAGATCGGCGAGAAGCTCGAGGAGCTCGACAGGAAGCGGAGGAAAGCGCAGGACGCCAACTTCCTGATCCAGTGCTGGATGGAGGTGACTGAAACGGGCCAGTTGACGTCGCTTGAGGAGATACAGCGTCAAGGAGGTGCCGAGAACAAAGTCAGATGCGCTGTCATTGCCCGCCAGCTGATGCGCATCAGCCAGCGCCTCGATCTCGCGTCTTGGGGCCAGGCCACCAACGGCTTCCGAGGCAACGGCGTTACCAACGGCGTCGCGGGCACGAACCGGCGGCACAACACAAGGGAAGCGCTCGAAAAGTTCTCGGAGCTTCTGGAACAAGACCTGCTCAAGCAGTTCAACAACAGCTACCGCCGCCAGAACTTCGATGACATGATGGAGTGCGCAAGAGTGCTCTACGACTTCAACGGCGGTGCCAGCGTCATCGCGGCCTTTGTCAACCAGCACCAGTTTTTTATCGATCGGGACCAGCTTATTACTGACGAAGTTACCGCCGACGGCGAGACGTGGGACCAACTTGCCGACCCCGATTCGGACCCCCCAGGCGTGGAGCCGAGCCTGCAGTCGCTGGTTGACGAGGTCAAGATTGTCATGCAGGAGGAGTCCTTCATCATCAAGAGGGCGTTTCCCTACTACGAGACCGTCTTGATTAAGTTCATACAGCGCGTGTTCCAGCAGTCCATCCAGCAAAGGCTGGAAATGGTCCTAGACAAGGCGACGACCATCTCGTCGCTGGCGTTCCTGCGCTCATTGCACGCATCCCGCGCCTACATCAGCGCGCTGGTCGAGGACCTCAAAACCCACGGCCTGACAGAACACCCGGAGCCGTGCTCGGCCCAGATCTCGCAGACGCTCGACCAGCAGCTGGAGGAGCTGTTCGTCCCCTATCTGGTCGGCAACTCGTATATTGACCGCGAGAGGCGGAGTCTGGAGGAGATGTACAACTCGCTGCTCTTCAAGTTCACACTCTACCACTCTAGGCGAAAGAAGGCCCCCACGGGCTTCATGGCCGCCATTGCGCAGCAAGGCACGCAGCTGATCGCTTCGGCCAAGGACGCCTACATGGAGCGCCTGGAATCCTCCGATCTCACCCCGACCCAAAAGAGAATCATGCTCCGCGTCGCCCGCGTCCAGGACAGCAGCAGCAACAAGAACGACATCGAGGTCTCCGAGCAGGACGGTGTCCTCAGCGTCGCGTACGCCAAGCGCATGATCGGCTGGCTTGCCGAGAGCGTCCGCCGCACCCTCGAGATGGGGTCCGCCAGCGAGACACCCAAGGATGTCAACGTCCTGCTTAATCTGCTGCTCACGGCCATGGGCCAGGTCTACGTCGAGACAGCGCTCGACGCGGCGCTCGACCAGGCCGCCTCCCAGGAGAACGCCAAGACGGAGCCGGACCTGCAGTACCTCCCCAACCTCCACCCCGCCGTGACCATTACGAACCTGATGTCCCGCTTCATCAATACCGTCCTGATTCGGCTCGCCGAGTCCAACACGACGGTGCGCCGCAGCATGGAGGCACAGGCCAAGATGGCCATGGACGCGACGGAGCGCAAGGCCAACGCCGTCATGAAGAGCACGCTGGACGTGGCGGTCAATTGGGTGGGCAAGCTGCTGGCGCAGCAGAAGAAGCTCGACTTTCGGCCGCGCGACAGCGACCTCGAGGGGCTCGTCGACGCGCTGCAGACCCCGACCTGCCAGGCCATCTGCACCTTCCTGGCGGGCCGCGTCGCAGCGCTCGCCCGCCAGGCCGTCGACGGCCGCAACCTCGAGCTCCTCTCGTCCGAGCTCGCCCGCGCCGTCCACCGCCTGCTGTTCGAGCACTTCAAGAAGTTCCAGGTCAACGCCACCGGCGGCCTCATGGTCACCAAGGACATCGCCCGCTACGTCTCCACCATCCGCGAGTGGCCCCTCACCAAGGAGGCCGAGCAGTCCCTCGAGCTGCTGACCGAGGTCGGCTACCTGTTCATCATCGGGCCCGAGGCCCTGCGCGAGCGCTCGCGGAACCTGGCGTCCGGGTCCGCTGCTGCTGCCGCCGCTGCCGGCGGCGCGGGCAAGAGGCTGGGCAAGGCCGACTTCAAGGCCTTTGTGCAGAAGCGGGAGGACGCCAGCAGTGTGGGGATCCAGAGCGTGCTGGCAGGGCTATGATGACGCTTGTCTTGTGTGTGGCCTGGTAGTTCCGGGGCTCCAGAACTTGGTGATGTCCATTTAGTGGTCAGGGAACGAAGAAGCGTTGGAATGTGGAGGGTTTGTTGTACTTTATGATACCAACGAGGCGTCGTTATCGTCAGGGTGTTCCTTTTTTCACTGCTTTGCCGAAAAAGAAAGAATAGAGCCAACGTATGAAGGTGTTGTCATCCGCTTTCCTTAACGGATCGGTAACTTCGATATTGAATCCGTCCCCCGTCTGAGCCGAGCAGGATCTCCGTTGTCACCCGTGCTTTTGTCTACTCAATGTTGGTAATACACAGACCGACGCCTTCCATATTAGCCTTTCGCCAGCCCCTTTATATCATACATGCGGTAGTTGGTTTATACATGGCCTGCCCATCTATTGCCCTCCTCGCTCGAGCCTTTCCAAAAGTTTCACGTATATCTTGTTGCAACGCACATTCACATCGAGCAGCTCGGCCTTGAAGACGTCGCCGGGGCTCACGTCCCCTATGCGGACGACGCCGGTCATGCCCGCGATCTCGGCCGTGGCGGGCTGGTTGAACCAGTCGAGCCGCCCGTTGGCCGCGCGTTTGCCGGCCACATCTGATACGGTGAAGCGGAACGTCTCCGGCAGCTGCGACGCGCCCTCGCCGAAGCTCCACGCGCGCACCAGCGCTTGCAGGATCCACTGGCTGTTGCCATCGAACTTGTCGAGGAGCTTGGAGTGCCGCTCACGGATGCGGAGCTGCGGAAGGACGTTGCTTTCGAGTTCGGCCTTGGAGAAGGGCAGCCATTCCCGCGACTCCTTGGCCGCTTTTTCCTTGGCTGGGGTGCTACTCTTACCGCCGGCAGTGGGGCCTTCAGCGCCGCCGACACCGGCTTCGCCGCCCAGCTTCCTGAAAGCCAGCGACTTGCCCAAATGGTGCTCTCTTAGGAGAGCGGTTTCAATCTGCCAGTGGACGAGCAGGTCGGAGTACCGCCGAAGAGGTGATGTCACCTTGGTGTATAGATCCAATCCCAAGGCCGGGTTAGGAGCCGGGGTGGTGGAGACGTCGAAGCCGCCGGAGAGAGTGCGCAATGTGTGCCAGTCCTCACTTGACGGGCTCTTGCCGGCCAGGAGCTGAGGGAAGAAGACCTCGCGATTGAATTTGCTCAAGGCATTCAAGTCTTTGCCGGCGAGCAGCTGGACGCGGTAGGGCACGGGGATGTCCCGCTCGTAGCACCACCGGGCGCCGACTTCACCAGCTAGCTGCATCAGGCTGCTGACAAGGGCAATGCCTTGGTTATCGTACTGGACGCGAATGTATGGATCGCCGTCATAAAAGACCGAGCCGGCTTGGATTGCCCCCTGTACAACGGCGTCCATGGACACCTTTGCCTGCGGGCGGGGCAAATAAACAGGAACAGCCCCCTTGTCGAGGCGAGCGCGCTGGAGGGCCGTGGCAAGCTTTGACAGCGTCTTAAGTTCGTTCCGCTGCCGTCGGGACAGCTCCTGAGCCGTGGTCATGCTCCTCGTTGGCGGAGGGTTACCGGCCGGGCGTGTCCCCACCTCGAGGACAGTAGCGGGCGCGGAACTCGCCGCGGCATTGCCGTCGTCGCAAACGGAAGTTACATCCTCCGGGGTTATGTAGACGACGTCGCGGAGGATCCCAGGCGTCACCTTACTGTCCAGCAAGCGTCCGGTCTCATCGATGTGCGCACTGAAAGTGAGCGTGGGTTGGTTCGGGCCCAGAGAGAAAGCCTCCCGGACATGATCGCCGTCGAACATGCGGCTGTAGAAGCCAGCGAGATAATTGGTCTGCACCCGTGAGGCGGCCTGTTGCGCCAGCACGCTCTTCGGCGTGATACGGGACGCTGGATCGGCTACGTGGACGTGAACCCAGAATTCACCGCCGCCGAGCGACTCAAGTGAGATGCCATCATCGACGTCGCGGGTCTCAGTGGAGTCTATGCAGTAAACAGTCGAGCGAGCAAACTCCTGTCGCAAACCGGCCAGCCGGTCCGGCGGGAGAGGGAGCGCGGTGGTCTCGGTATCCGGCGGCGGTACAAGTGCGGCGTGGCGGGGGAACTGGGTGCCCGGCAGGCGTAGGGCATAGCGAGCGCTGACATCCCAGGGCGGGAGCCAACCAATCTCCTGCAGGAAGGTCCAACCGGTGGTGTCGCTGAGCAGGGCGTCATCGTAGCGGCGAAGAGCCCGCAGGACGGAGGCGCCAATCCAATGCCAGCGTGAGCCAGAGTGAAATCCGCTGGAGGCAGCCCAGTGCTCTATGAACTTGATAATGGCGAGGCTGGTCTTGGTCCAGCGGGGAATGTCCAGCTCGGAGGCGGGCGGGGAATCCTTCCTGCACGGCCCTACCATGCCGTGGCGCGACCATTCACGTCTGTTCCGGGCCTGGTCGATAAGACCGCGGGCATGTAACAGAAATTCGTGAAACTCGGCGGTGGTTGCGGCAGCAGCGCGGCTGGCCGGCTTGGACTGGCCACTGATGAGTTCGTAGTAATCGCGGACCAGCTGCTCGACCCGGCGGAGATTCTCCTGGGCGTCAGCCGATTGCAGCACAAACATATAAGCCTCATCGCGGCGGCCGACGCGGTTGAGGGCGCGGAAGGCAACGTCGTCCTCTTCGATGACGGAATAGACGGCGTACAGGGCCTCGGGAGGGAAAGCCCCCCTGTTTCGCTTGAGGCTCGCAGGGAGCAGGGCATCGGCAATTTCGCGCAGGCTGAGCAGCCTCTCGTCACGGCCGAGCCGCTTGTGAGCGCTACTCAGTCGCTCGACGTAGGTTTGGTGGACGAGGCGGGCGGCGGACTGGAAGGTGTACATCTTGCGGATCAGCGAGGCGGCAAGATCGCGCGAGGGACCGATGTTGAGATCCTGGAGTTCGTTGAGCACGGTGCTCGACGAGGAGAGCGAAGGGATGGCGTCGATAACGGCGCGCAGCTCGCCCGGGTCCTGGACGAAGTTCCTGACAACAAAGCCGGTGCGGAAGGAGCGGCTCGTAAACCACTTGCCGCTGATGGTGTAGAAGTGCAGCTGGCCGTTGAAGGTCCCGAGGCAGATGGCCAGCATCCGCGTCCTGGACACACCAGAGCCGAGCTCAATCAGATCGCCGGCCTGCGGCGGCGAGGAGTCCAGTCCCAGATCGACCACGTCGTCGCCGTCGAAGTGCGGCCGCGCGGTATCGTCATCCTCGGTCGCCACGTCAAGCTTCATGCCAAGCTCGAGGCGGTTTTTGGTCAGCACGTTGCCGGGACGGCCGTCAGACGGGTCATCGCGGGGCACGACAAGGGCGGGGGTGGGATTGTCGGCCTCCCACTTCCTCAGGCGCTCGCGAATTGAGCTTTCTTGAGAATCCGAGCGAAGCTCCTTGAACTGGTGCGTCCGAACGGCAAGCGGGTCGGACGGCGAGGCTGTAGATTGTTCGGTGGACACAGCACGGCGCTGCTGCTGCTGTTGTGGCGGACGGCGAGGGGCGAAGGGGGTTGCTGCAGTCGATGCAGCCGATGCAGTCGCTATGCTCGAGGGAGCAATGATGCGCTGGCGCACGAGCAGCACACGCCCGGTTGGCGCCAGGCAGAGACACCTCCAGCACACATAGTGCTGGCTGCTGCTGCGTCGTATCATGGCCGTCAAGTTACCTACGCCCAGCCCAGCGCTGGCGGCGGCGTGGTGGTGTGGAGTGCAGACGGGTGATGGAAGCACAGCCTGGAAGTCAGAGACTACCTGTAGTTATCGACTAGGCACGCGACCCGCCCGAGAAAAATTCTGGAAGCGCGCCGCTAGGCGTGGATTGAAACGCGACGTCAGGTGACGAGCAGGCTGCTTGGCTGCTGGCTTTGCAGTGATTTATTACCAACCCCAACCCTCGTCTCCATCAACCTTCCAACAGTCCAACGCAGGAATCGTATCCAGAACTGCCCTCGTCAAAAAGTGAGCTACATCAATCCCATACTCCCGGTCAATTCGCTCTGCCGCGCTCTGCTCCTTCGGATCGGCGCAGTCTCGAATGGCCGCTCGATCGGTGCATGACTTGGCGGCAGCGGGTGCAACTGCTGTCTTGGGATGACGATCAACGGCCTCAAGTTTTTAGCGCCGCGAGCTCGACGAAAAGGAGACATTGCCCGCTGCAAATTGCATCCAGGGATCCCGCTCTCGCCGCTGCCTTGCTCTCAGAGAGCTCTGCAAGCCAGGGCCGCGTGGCTGGGGCGCCCCAGCGTTGCACCGTCAGATGCAGGTACGAGGACCCCACACGCGCCCAGTGGCCCACCACAAAGCCCTGCGCCGTTTGTTTCCCATTTCCCATGTGTGATGGTCTGATGGACGACTTCGCCGCCGAAAGTCCCACCTGGCATGTATGTACACTATAGGGGAGATGAGCGACACCCCGACGTCCCAGCTGCCCGCGCAATGTTGTTCTCCTCGCAGTCCTTACTTGCAGCTGAGAAGGTTCATGGCGGGCGGTTGGTTCGGTGCGGGCAAATCAACCGACTGAACACTGAACACAGCGCAAACAACCCACCCACGGGCGTGTCGAGAGGGAAACGGCTGGGCATCCTTGGCATCCATGGGCTCAACTGCATTTGGTGGTGGCATTCCCCAGGACGGCCAATTAGCTAATGTCGCTTAACTCATTTCCCACCCCAACGCAGCCACTCACCGAGCAGCCCTTTTTTGCCATTTCTGACCACCTACGCTTGCTGCCGAATCGGGTCTGGGTGCGAGGATCGAGGGATCGCTGCCCTTTTCTTCCTCTCTCCCTTCGAGCCGTGCTTTGAACGCTCCGAAGGGGGAACCTGCACACTCCTTTGCCTTCAAGGCTGCGCGTATGTCGCTGGCCAACTTGCGAGCAGGACTAGCAAGGTAAACTGCCCTTGGACAATTGGCAACCTGATGGGAACACAATGCCAAAGTTAGCACTTGGAAGGTTCTCTCGCGCTGCACGAACCGTTATGGGCTTTGGAAATGAGCCAGTGGCGCTCTGCGGTGGCGTTGGGGTTGTGCAGACTGCGGAGAGCCCATGCAAGGCACCCGATCTCTTCGCACTTCGGCCCTGCCTCCTTGCATCCATCATCCGTGTCCCGAGGGAAATCACCCAACCCTTCCAGTCCATGGACCCGTTCCTGCAGCAATGAGTGACAGTGACGCTCCACCCCTAATGAAGCGGCCCACCCACCATCCCAAGGAGGCATGGGGCCCACCCACCACTCAGAGACCCCGGCACACCGCCAGCAACCGCTGTCGGCCGCCTGATTCGGCAAACCCCTGGGAGCCCTGGCATCGTCCCCGGCGGCTGCCTTCGTACTAATTACCGCCCTCTGCCCCATTTCCCACCAGGGTCTCTCTCCCTCCCCCCCGGACCGTCCATGCTGATATAGTCGCGGCACCGCGAGCGTCCATTCCCGCGTCGTTCGTTACCTTTCTCTGCACACCACCGCTTCACTCCTTCAGCGGGCATTCGTTTTTCAACGACGCGACAGGACAAAAGACCAAAAGCAATAAAACACCAAAACACGCCGTCGACGGTTTTGGAAATTCAAGATGAAGGCTACGGTTTTGGCAACCGCCGCGGCGATGGTCGCCGGCGGCGTCAGCGCGGCTGGCTCTCACGGCCACCGCCAGGCGCACCGCGCCCTGTTCGACAAGAAGGGTCTGGACAGCAACAACGGCGTCTGCGTCCCCAGCTGCACCACCATCTACAGCACTATCACCGGTGAAGCGACGCGTACGTGGCCTTGACGGGACAATACTGCGCTGGCGCAATCAATGCTAACAGGAAACAAACTACAGTCGTCCCCCCTCCGGCGCCGACCACCACCAGCAAGCCGCCTGTCGCTGTCACCACCGGCCCCATCACCGTGCCGACTCCGATTCCCCAGACCTGCCCGACCCCCGGCACCTACACCTTCCCCGCGACGACCGTCGTCGTGACCGAGACGACCACCGTCTGCGGCGCCACCGTGACCACCGTGCCCAGCGGCACCCACACGCTCGGCGGTGTGACCACCGTCGTGACCACCGCCACCACCGTCGTGTGCCCCTACGCCACCACCGAGACCAAGCCGAACGGCGTCGTCACCAGCGTGATCAAGACCACCACCTATGTCTGCCCCTCGGCCGGCACCTACACCATCGCCCCGATCACGACCCACGTGCCGAGCGTCACCACCGTTGTCGTCCCCGTCGTCACCACCTACTGCCCTGGCACCTACACCGCGCCCGCCGTCGTCACCACCGTGACCGAGACCGACGTCGTTGTCTACTGCCCCTTCACCTCGTCTGAGACCCCTGCCCCGACCTCGCTCCCCCCCCCCGCGACCTCGTCCGCGCCTGCGCCTGCCCAGTCGTCGTCCGCGCCCAGCGTTGGCGGCAGCAACGGCAACCTGTATGCCATGACCTACACCCCCTTCACCGCCAGTGGTGATTGCAAGAGCGCCAGCGAGGTCATGGACGACATTGCCGAGATCGCCAAGGTTGGCTTCACCGCCCTGCGCGTCTACTCGACCGACTGCGACACCCTCCCCAACGTTGGTGCCGCTGCCCGTGCCCACGGCATGCGTCTGATCGTCGGCATTTTCATCGGCAAGGTTGGCTGTGACAACGGCAGCCCCGACGTCGCCGACCAGATTGCCGCCCTCAAGGCGTGGAAGCAGTGGGATCTGGTCGACCTCTGCGTCGTCGCCAATGAGGCCCTTATGAACGGCTTCTGCACCGTGTCTGAGCTCACCAGCCTCATCTCGCACACCAAGTCGGAGCTCGGCTCCGTCGGCTACACCGGCCCCTTCACCACCACCGACGTCGTCTCGTCGTGGCTGGACAACGACATGTCGTCCGTGTGCTCTGTCATCGACGTGGTCGGCACCAATGCGCACGCCTACTTCAACTCCCAGACCCTGCCCGCTGACGCCGGCAAGTTCGTCGCCGGCCAGCTCGACCTCGTCGAGAAGGTCTGCGGCAAGCCCGGTATCGTCCTCGAGACGGGCTGGCCCAAGGCCGGCAACTGCAACGGCGTCGCCTGCCCCGGCGAGTCGGAGCAGCGCACCGCCATCCAGGCCATCCAGTCCGAGCTCGGCCACAAGGTCGCCTTCTTCTCCTTTCGCGATGACCCCTGGAAGGCCCCCGGCGCCTGCGGCTGCGAGCAGAGCTGGGGCTGCTCCAGCGTCTTCAACGCTTAAGCTGTCCAATCGGTTGGTGGCTCCCGCACTCTGTTACCGACGGAGTTGACCCCCGTTGCTGCCATCTCCATTTTGGGTACTTCAAGGGAGCCTGTGCAGCGGTCAGCTGGCGCCCGCCCCGTCTTGATCTAAAGCGTGTATATATCCATGTTTCCTTTATGTTTTCTTGGATCTGTCAACAGAAACTACACCTTTATGACCGAGAGTGAGAACAATGTAACCCCGCTGCAGTTGGCAACACACATTTTGGACAATTACCGCATCGATGGCCTCGACGGGGGAAGTGCTGTGCTAAGGGGCTGTCTGTCGGGCAAGGAGTTTTCATGACGTCGGCTACGATTGACTTGACCGGGTTGTACGCTTCCCATTCATAATATTGTAATTTATTAAGCCTTAGTGTTTAAGTTGAGTCTCTTTTGTCCTGCCATCGTTTCCGAAAGTTGTAACGGTTACTATTTTCCCCGTCTCTTCCGTCTCCAGCTTCTGATCCTAACAACGATGAAGCGGCGTAAGGGTTGGGGCTATTCCATGGCGGGAAGCAGCCCGTCCTCAAGTTGAAGTATGATCAAACGCAAGGTCCTCAAGCACGTGCTCTTCTTGCATAGACGCCACTTTTGGTGGTACAGACGGGCGAGATGCAGTATGCTTCGCAATAAAAGCAAGACCAGCCCGTGGGAACAACTACCTTAATGCCCATGGAGAACCGCACACGCACGCATCTGATAGTCACAAGGATATAACATGCGGACGCTGTGATTCTGCCCACGATAACGGGGCTGCGCTCATGGCACACTCAAATCAGTGGAAATCCAAAATGGTACAGTCTGACAGCGAGACATACACAGTCTTAAGCAGCTTAGCACCCAACGCATCGGCTGCAAAATAGAGTGACAGAACTCTCGGACAAGTCCACATAGACCGCCTGTACGAGAAGAAGAGAAACTCGAAACTCCTTTCCCGGCCCCCAGCCGTAGCCCGACATATATAGAAAGTGTGAAACGTAAAACCAAGACGATCGTTTCCCAGAAGTCGCACCGCTGTCCTCGTACCCTAAACCTGTCGATATATTCAAGCCAAGCGGTGTGTATTCACCATAACATTTCTCGTGTCGGCGCTGTCCAACGAATGAGGAGGGTGAAAATGAAGAAAGAACCCGCCGGGGTGAAAAACCAAAACATTCGCTGTCTCCTGGAGCACACCAGCTATCGTCTCCCGTCCCGCTTGCTTGTTCATTCTCCCCCTCTTGCTAACGCCCCCTTGCAAATGTCGATGTAAACGCAATATAGGTTAAGAATGATCCTGACATTCAAGACCGTATGGCACGGCTGTGGTGACCCAGTTACTGCATTTTTGTCTCTGGCGCCGTGGGAAGTCGTCCGTATCCCATGATAGTGAGAGCCGATGCGTAACTGGTCGCATTGTGTAGGTATGAAACAAAGGTGTATGTTTGCCCTGAGGGAGTGTAAGGTAACGCTGAGTGGCGATAGGTAGGTATGTCGGTAAAAGCACATCGCTGTCGTCAGAAGAACCGCGTGAGGGGAATCGACTCGGCTGTCGCCCGCTCAAACTGCACACCGGCTTCGGCAGCGTCAACCTCGAACGCCACAGTCCGCTTTGTAACGTCATTCCGCTCCTCAAAACGGCTCAATATCAACCTGGGCGCCGGCCCTCCTGCGCCGGCGCGGCACCCTGCCCCTGGCGTGTTTCTCCTCGGTAAAATACGACCGTGGCCAGTCGTGCCCCGCGTCTCTGGAGCGCTGAGCGAGCAGCTTGCTGGCGGGGTCATCCTCCCGTATTGAACTGACGTGGCCGAGCACTTGGCGCCTGCGGCGCGGAGGGAACCCACCATGCACATGGTCGCCTTCCGCCAGGTCCGTCATGGACCCGTCGCAGTCTTGGCCGCACCTCTCCAGCTGCAGGATGCCTCCGTGTGTGCGATCGCAGCACAAGACCATGAGGTCCTGGCCGCCGTTCGCGAACGAGATGCCGCCGAGCTCGCCGAAGATGTCTACCGTCTGCTTCGTCTTGAAGGTCTGGGCGTCGATGATGTTGACAAAGTCGGCCTCTTCGGCGGCGACGAGAACCCGCTTCCCGCTGCCGATAGGCGAGAAGCGCAGGCTGCGCACGCCAGCCATCTCGCTGCGTATGGTGCAGACGGACGTGCTTCGGCCCGAGCTGTCGGTGAGACGGCGGGCATCCCAGATCTTGACGGACTTGTCCTGGAACGACGTGGCGATGGTCCAGCCGTCGTCCGCCCAGTCACACGCGAAACCAAAGTCGCGGTGGCCGCTCAAATCGTGCAGAATCTCGGCCGACCCATCCGGCCGCTGAGACTCGGCGGCCGCGATGGCTACGTGAAGGGAATCGCCCACGATGACGCGCAGTCGCCGGTCGGGTGACAACGCAGTGCAGTTCGGGGCAAAGCCGAGTGTCTGCTCGGATAGCCAAGTCTCGGTGGCGAGGTCGAGGACCCTGATACGATTGTCGTTGGACGCGAAAACGGCGAGCGGCAGCGAGGATCTCCGGGCTTGATGGATGGCCACGTGGTTCGTGATGCCACTGACACTCCTGGTGATGGTGCCCCCGTGGCAAGCCGTGGCCTCCGGCTCGCCCGAGTCCAAATGTCGGAGCATGTATTCGCCGCCAAAACTTCCGGCCACCAGAACCCCGTAGTCGGCCGCCAGAGTCGATACTTGCGCGATGGGCAAGTGACTGAATCTCACGACGGCACGGCCACGACCAGACATGGGGTTGTACTGCTGAACGGCGCCAACGGCCGGATAGAAGACGCGCGAGTGCGAGGTGCTAGCGAACAAATTACGTAGCTGGAAGTGCGACAGGTGCGTGTTTCTCTTAATGTCCATTCGCCGGAAGCGAAAGAAGCTATTTGTGCGTGGAAGGGCAACATCAGGAAGATCCGGCTATGAGCAGAGTTAGGAACAAATACCCAGCAGTTTGGACAGAAGAGATTCGGCTTATCATGCTGCACTCACCTTCCACCTGTCTGACCAGGCGACGTTCACGTAGTTGGAGTAAGTCAGCAACCGGCGTTCCCTGGCGCTCGCCCTTGTGACGCCTAATTCGTCCCAGTCGACCCCCTGGAAATCGAACTCGTCCCCTTCCAGGTCTTCGTACTCAATCCGCGAAGGTTGCGTCTCCTCAAGCCGACTCGCCCTGATGGGGCAGGGGTAGTTATCGCGAACGACTTGCGAGATGCGGCCCTGGCGTGCCCAGAGACGGATAAAATCGAGCAGACCATAGTTGGACGGCCCGATCGTAGCAGGGTTCGGATTGGAGAAAGACAGCGGATCGGTCCATGCTGTGGCTGCCTGGTTGATGAAAGCGAGCTCAGCCAGGGTCGCAGGAGGCTCCTCCTGCTCTGAAAGGCTGAGCGCTGCCTGCGCAACGGTGGCCGTTACAAGGTCCGGCACGCCAGCTTGAGGACTGCCGACGCTATTTTCGCTGGAGTAGAGGACGAGGTCGTCGTCCAAGTCGGCCGGTACGGCCACATCCACAGAACTGCTGGTCTCCTCGTCGGCAAGAATTAGCCCGGCCAGCGTGGCCGAGTACTCCGGAGGTTCGCCGGCGGCCTCGAACATGTTCGCGTAACTACCTGCCTGATACATGTCGAGTTGGTCGTGAAACGCAGCGTGACCGTCTTCATCGCTGTCGAACGCTTCCTCGCCCTCCTCTTCGCTAGCACTGAAGTGATAGGCGTCCTCGCTTTCGTCTCTCCCGTCTTCCTCCGCGTCCTCCTCCACTTCGGCCGCTTCGGTCTCCCCTTCCTGGTCAACACCAGACCCAGCTAACTCTCCGTGCGCCCCTTCTAGTCCCTCAGTGAGTTCGCTTTGCTGAGGAGTCTGGCCCCTGTCAATCGCATCGTCCAAGGAATGCACCGTCGGCTCGCCCTCCGCGGTGCCACCATCCTCGGGGGCGGGTGAAGCGACGGGTGCACTCTCGACCGCGTGCGAGGGTGCGCTGGAGACCAAGGGCGTGTTGCCGATACTTCCGAGCCAGCGATGTCCTCCCAATGGCATCGTGGTCTGTGTAGGTAGATAGAAGATACTGTGCGATAATGATGATGATGATGCAATAGGTGGGGTGGTGTCGGAGTCGTTCGAGATGGCAGCGGCAGCGGCAGCGGCAGCTGGTGGCTGGTGGCTAAGAGATGGGGTAGACAGGTAGCTGGCTGTATGCTCTTAGCCCCGTCGTCGCCTTTCCCATGCCGCTTCTGTCTGACTGTCCCTCTGTTTCTTGCTTTGTGTGTGCTTTCCGCGTTCTTTCTTTCTGTCACTCGACTCGACCAACTACCTCCTCCTCCTGAACAAGCAGGCAGGGCTTGGCTCCTTGGGTGGTTGGGCAGTGGCGCCCAGCTTTGAGCAGGCTCGCCGCCGCAAGGCGAATGGCGAAGTGGTCGGTCGAGGCTGGGATGTCCACATGAGCCCCATGCGCCGCGAGTCGGGCTGGGGTGGCGGGGGAGAAGGTGGTGCTGCCTTGTTGTACTGACCGAGTTGATGTGTTCTCGTATGTATTGGTCATGTAATGGAGGAGGAGCGCTATGTCCCAATAAGGCATGTCCAGGCAGTGATGATTACGCGAATGGCTCTTCCTTTGTGAAATGCAAATACGCCTCTCCGTATTATGTACTGCAGTAACTTACGAATACACCCCCAAGCTACCCCGAGATTCACTGGAGAAATGAGTCGCCAATCAAGCCTGCATTAAAGCGGGGTTTCGGGCTGCGGGGACGGGGACCAGCGAGGCTGCGGGTGGGGAACCCAAGCGGCGGCATTCGTGATTTCCCTCTGTCACTGCTCGAATGGAGAATGGAAGCCTTCCCCAAGGCGCCTTCTTTTCTCTTCCGCTCCTATCACGAGCTGGGATGGAATTCCGCGGTGGGAACGTGGGCTAACAGCGTTCAGCAGAATTTGTGACTGCTCACATTCCCTCGTCTCCGCGTGGTTCAGCTGTCCAAGCGATGAAGGGCCCTGTTCTCACCGGCTGCCGCAAGGGACGGATCGGGAAATGTCAGTCCCCCTCGCGCGGTGATGGTGGCGCTCGGTCAAGGGTCTGTGGCGCCCCCCCTTACATAACGTACTGCGGACTTTGCTTCTCTCCATTCCTGCTGCTCGGCGAGGGCGTTTCCCGGGCCGACCAGACCAACTGTCGGGTCCTGGTCCGATAACTACTGTGTATTGTGCAGGTACCGATCGGCCAGCGCTCTCTCTCTTTCTCCCAGCACCGCATGGAGGCAGACATACGGGTCCTAACCACTGACTGGGCGCGTCTGCACATGGCTCCCTGCAATTCGGCCCCCTTCTGAGTCAGCACAGCAAATGGTGGCTGCGTGCATGGGTATTGGGTACATGGTGGGTGCGCCTTCAAGTCAGGACAGGAACTCAGGAACGCAACCTGAACGGGGACGGCGGCACCAGCACGATAACCGTGGCGGACCACGACTTGCATCAAACTACGGATTATTAGCAGCGTACTACGGACCTTCAGGCAACTATATACTAAAGGCAGCGTTCCCATCATAAACCAAGCCGCGTTGAACAGGCCAAACGTGCGCCGGCCGGATGCCCCTGCACCCCACCCCTCTAAACTCGGACATATTGGTGAAGGAAGACAGACGAAGAACTGAGTAAAGCGGCAGGCTGAGAACGAGACATGCAAAGACGAATGGGGAAGAGAGCAGGAACAAGAGACTGAGGGAAGCAGAGTCAGAGCAAAGGAGGGTTTAGAGACCACGTAGACCAGACTCCCCCTTACTTTATCGGGCTGCTTGAGAGAGGCAAGGCAGGGAAAGTCCCTTTTCACCCACGAATAACACGAAGCCGCGACCGCAGGAAAGGGTTAGAAATAAAAGGGAAGAACAGAGAAGCTGCCGCGATGGCCATGCCGGATCTATGCACCGAATATATCCGCCTCCAAAGAAAAAGGAGAAGAAGGAAGATTGTTTTCCCCAACAAGCACCCCGCCC
>JAMAKO010000009.1:590607-703170 GCA_023628555.1 Chaetomiaceae sp. R4402
AAATTTGTAACTATGTATCTTTTTTTCCCCCAAAACCCCCCCCCCCCCCCCCCCCCCCCCCCCCCCGGTCGACCGACTCATGCGTCCGAGTAGTAGCCGTCGTACGGGCCGTGGCCCTGCGGTTGGCTGCCCCCGCCCACTACGTTCTCGGTCGAGCCCCAGTAGTTGTTGCGGACGCGGCGGTCGCGCTCGAACTCGGCCCACCGCTTCATGGTAATCTTGCTGCTATCAAACTCGCCCTCGTACTCGATGCCCGCCTTCTTGGTCTTCTCGCCCGCCGTCTTGCGCGTGTCGCCCCACGAGAAGTCGTCAAACTTCCAGAACGCGTACGTCGGCAGCACAAAGTTCCACACGGGGAGCGAGAGCAGGTAGATGAGCATCCACGCCACGTACGACCAGCTGTGCGCCGTCACCACGATCAGCACCGCCGGCAGGCCGAGAATCAGCGCGAGCAGGACCAGCGGGATGATCTGCGGCGGCGAGTGGATGATGGAAATGATGACTGGAGCGGGACCGTTAGCATCTTGAAATGATGTCGAAGGGGGGCAAGACGAGTATGGTGTGTTCAGACACCCCACTTACCAACATAGAATGTGAACGCGATGGCAGCAGGCAGGACAAGCGTGCCGATGAGCTCGATGAAGACGATGAACTGCATGCTGAAGCAAAAGGTACCGCACAGGTCCCTGACGAGGACGAGCTCCATCAGGTTGTGGATGGTCGAGTTGATCCACCGACGGCGCTGGGAGAGCAGCACCATGAACTCGTCGGGCACCGTCGTCTTGCACACGGCCTGCGGCACAAAGACTTGCTTGCGCTTGGGGAAGGTGCGCAGCATCAGCGTCGACAGGTACCGATCCTCGCCGAGCAGCAGCAGGTTCTTCTTGTGCAGCGTGTCGACCACGTTCTCCGAGTAGTGCTCGACCACGTCCGGGTTGGCCAGGATGGGGACCCAGTAGTTCTGGGCGCCCTTGGGGGCCTTGATGCGGTACATGCAGAAGCAGCCGGGAAGGCAGGTGACCCCGCCAAAGACCGACTCGAACGACTTGGAGAGGTGGTGGGAGATGAAGTACTCGAAGACCTGGATCGCCGACACCCAGCTGGCCCGCTTGTTCGCGATCTTGGTCTCGCCGCAGAGCCCCATGATCTCGGGATCCTTGACCATGGCCGAGATCATGTGCGTCAGACTGTCGGGGAACACCTTGGTGTCGGCGTCCACCATGAGCACGACCTCGTAGAAGTCGGGCGAGATGCCCGTCACCTTCCACAGCCCGTTGAACATCTCGTACTCGAGCTCTGTCATGCGTTCATCGAACATGACCTTCTGGAGGAAGGACATCAGGATGATCTGGCTGTCGCGCTTGCCGCGGTTCCCGGGCTTCGCCTTGACCGCCTCGTCCGGCGTGCCGCACTTCACAACGACCATCATAGGGACTCGCTGCTGCTTCTCGAGCGGGATGGCCGACTTGGCGCCGTAGTCGTAGAAGCCCGAGTAGATCTTGGCCATGTTGTGCCGCTTGGAGCCGCTCGCGACGGCCACGTACGAGAACGCCTCGACCTCCTCGGTCGGCGTGCTGAGGTCCTTCATCATGCTGAGCACAATGTCCGGGGTCGACAGGGCCTCGCCCTTGCCCTTGATGATACCGTCGCAAATAACGAGGATCACCTTGTGGCTGTTGGGGTAGTCCGTCATGGCGATCGAGTCGAGCGTCGTCCGGATGCCCAGCTCACCTTCCGAGTAGGCAGTGACCAGGCAAATCGCATGAGCCAGGGGGAAGCCGAACGGCATCCAGTCGGACGGCGGCTGGGGGACCACGGCCTCGTGGATGAAGCCCGCAGGGCCCGGGCCGTCCGTGGGGCTATTGCCGGAAGCGTACGGGTCGGACTTGAGGAAGCTCGTCCGGCTGTCGTTACCTTGCCGATACATGGCGCCGGGATTGAGGAGCTGGCCGGCAGCACTCTGGCTGGCCATGGTGGTGGGGACCCCAGACCTGCGGTTTCCTCGGTCGACACCGTAAACCGCCGAGAAACGGGAGGTCGTGGGCAGGAAGGTGCTGCTGCGCTTGCTCTGCCTATCGGAGCCATTCACGCTGCTGCCAATGTCACCCGGCATGCGCGGCGGTGCACGGTAGATATCCTCCGTCCAGTCTTCGATCTGCCGGTTACGCTTCCGCAGGTCGGAAGTCTGAGATGTCTTGGCCGCAGCATAGGTCTTACTTATGAACCACTGGAAAACCAAGGCGAGCACGAACCTCGCGACAACAACGGAGAGAATCAAGACCAGCGACACATAGAGCACGACCTGCGAGGCAATGCACCCCACAGTGTCCGTGTCCACCGTGCCGACCTTGATGATCTCCTCGAAGCACTCGGCATTCTGCTTGTCGCTGGAGGACTGGAACGCCCGTGTGATGTCGCGGCCACGAATCGCCTGGTTCGCGGGCGACTTCCGATCCCGCAGCTCCTTGAAGCGGTTCGGATACGTGACCTGGCTATCGTTGAACCAATGCAGGAGGTCGAGATCGAGGACGCTTCCCGAATAGACCACGAGGTTGCGGGAGCTGTTCCTGATGTCGTCCCACGTGTAGAAGACATCCGCGGCTCCGCTGAGGCCCAGGTAAAACGCGTCTCGGGAGGCGGCAGTGGTGTGGCACGAATAGCCGAGATAGTAAGGAATGGTCAGGTTCGGCTTGGTGGAACCGTCCTGGTTGAAGGTGGTGCAGGGGAAATACCACGCCAGACTGCCGCCCGCATCGGTCGGCACGTCGGAGCCGGGAGCCGCATCGATGAGCCCCTTGCACTTGCCGTTGACGTTCTGGAAAAGGAAGCTCCCGTCTTGTCCGCCGTGTTTCTCCGGGAGATCGTAGAGAACGTTCGCACCGCTCCCGTCGGCACGCCGCGGGACGCCCTCGGCGGGAGGGTGATGGGAGTCCGCGAGGTTGTATGCTGATCCGTGGAAAATCATGTAACCGCTCCCCACCTCGTTCACACGCAGTCGTAGCGGGGGCGAGCCGCAGACGGTTTGCGTAAAACCGAATGTGAGAAAGCCGACGACCGCCATGATGAAGAGAATGATGCTGATCAGACCCATCTTTTCCCTCCACGCTCGCTGCTGCGCCCTGGCAGGCATCCCGAAGCACTTGAGAATGAAGCCGGGACACCAGAACGTTATGATGGCGCAGTAAATGTTCCACAAACTCGGCGGCCGTATTTGCTCGACCTGGCGCTGGCGCTTCGTCTCCTTGGTGATCTTGGAGTGCTTGGCGCCACTCGACGCCCTTCGCCTCGTGCGGGCCGTCTTTTCCGCCTCAGCGCTGCGGTGCTTTGCCGAACGGTGCCTCCTGGGCGGCGAAGCGTCCGAGAGCACCTCTTCGTTTCTCGATCCCGAGCCAGAGAGGTCTGTGGTCGCCTCCAAGTCCTCCGCGATGGGGTCGTTGCCTGTCGAGGACGGCAGCGTGCTCATGTTGGCGGCATGTTTCCGGTAGTGGTAGTTTGGGTGGTCTTTGTTTATCCTGTTCCGCTCCGGCCGGATGAGACTCCTTTTCCGCTGGAAGGGCGACTCGGATGGTTGCGCACTGGGCGAAGTTGGCGACAGGGGAGTTCTCTCTATTTCCGGATTAGGAGACGCAATAGTCTCGGCGAAAGAGGATGCTGATGGCCCACGTTGATGCAGTGGCTGCCCCCCGACAGGAGCATACCCGCCGGCCTCGATGTCGGCAGGCCGCTGCTGGCGTCGCGACTGCGTGTGTCGGTAACTATGCCGCTCCTCGTATGAGGGCGTCGCGCCCGGCCGCTCGGGGAGCGACATGGTCCTGAGCGCGAACAACACGTGTTAGCGAATGTTCCCGACTGCCGCTCGTCGTCCCAATCATCCCAGCGCGCCACAGCCAGAAGGGCAGAAGCCTAGGCCGGATGCGACGGCCGGCCGGTTCTCCCTATTCAAGCGGATGACGCTGTGGACAGAGATCCAAATGCGAAACAGTCCTCTCGCCGAGCCATCTCACGTGGATTTCGGGAGCCGAGTGCCTGAATCCGTCGCCAGGCACTGGCGTAAAGATCAACTTACTATGCGCTGCTGCGTACCCAGTATATCTGTAGCGTCTGCAGTGTAATGGGGGGGGAATAATAGGGTGTTGCTGTCTGGCGGAGGTCTGAAAATGCTCAGGCGGCCGTGGTCGGGTGTTTGCTGCAGGCGGGCGGGGACCAGGTCTCTCGGGAGACGGCGAGGGAGCCACTCACAGACGACCGCGAAACAGCTGCAGCTGGGTGCCGCACGCCTGATTTGGCTGCGCTCCCGGGCGGGTTGCTGGCCAGCAAAAGCCAAGGAAGCACAGGAAGCCGCGCTCGACCCCAATTCGTCGAGTTGAAAAACAATTCGCACAGTCGGCGGCGCAGCGGCGCAGGTCGTTCCTCCTAAGCAACTTGAACTGGGAAAGTGTCGAAAAGCGCTAAGAACTGAACGTTGAGAAGAATCCGTTACTCCCGTCCAGGCCGACCTAAAGAATGGTGCCGAACCGGCAATGCCGCGGGGAATTTAACAGGAGATCCAGGTTTCAAGGGCAATGGCAATGGCAATCAGGACGGCCGAACCCCCTCGCTTCCCCCTTCGCTCTCCCGCTGCGCACCAGCGGTTTCGAGGTTGAAGCAGGACGTTCGTGCCTGAAGGTTATAGCAGCCGCCAAGTGCTCAAAAGAATGACTGACAAAACGAGGGACAGAATGGAGCGGTTTTCGGCACGGCACGGCACGGAGCACGCGCAACGCGAGGGCAAGCTGGAGGAAGAAGATGGAAGTCGGACTGACGTCCACCGCTTTGGGCGTGACTAGTGTACACAGCAATTGGGGCGATGGGCGCCTGGACCTGACCCTTCAATTCAGGGGCAGCGCGTCTTGTCCCTCCCGGGATGTCCAGGTTGCCCTGCAAAGGCGCCCACTCAGCATGCTTCCATGATCTTCATGGCGCCGATCGCGGGTTAGGGTTACACAGCGTAAACACGACATCAACAGAGCATTGGCATACAAGTTCACGATGGCAGGTAGGTCGTAAAGAGGAGCCAAAGGAACTCCCTCGGTCCGCTACTCCATTCTTACTTGCCAAAGTGTACTGTGTACGAGCGAAGCACCTGGCTATCCACTGTTGGCGGTGCTGAGTGATGAGTGAGGACTGTGCACCGTCGAACTCGAGCCATGTGAGCGCCTGGCCCCCTTTTCCTGTTCCTGTTGTACAGATTACTAGTTCACTAGACGCACAGTATACTACACTACTACGCAGTACAGTACTGCAACTCCGTATGGGGTGGCTCGTATTGGCGCCATCGGTTTGATTGCGAGCAGTGAGCATCGCCAAGACCCGAGTGCTTCTACTCCAATCATTGCAGCCCCCGAATCCGATTGTGCTCTCCACACTCGCCGCAGAGGCCATGCTACCCTGCAGGAATTTTTGGCGCCTTTCCGACACCGTGACATTGCAATCGCCAGTGACGTCGGCCGACGGACCCTGGCCGGGCCATGTCTCCCTGTACATGTATATGCGGAATTCGCACTGTCGGCTAATAGCGTGCATCAGAACCGCCCGATTCCCGACGGTTTGTTGACGGCGATGTAAAAGTAGCGCGCGAGTGCGCCAACTCTGTATTCCGTACTCGTAGGCTCGCTCTGTCCGGTCCGCATCTTCATCGAACCGCACTTCAATGGTAAGGTAGGTAATTAGTCAGTGTACTTGCAAGATACGAACGGCGAGATTGGACCCCCGATGGTGTCAGAGAAGCACGGGGCAAAATCGAAGGAAGTCCCGCATTTCACCCGAGCCAAGGTGGTACCTAGTTCCGCAACGTATCATCTCGTGTTTCCCGACGAAGCGGCGGCTTGTCGTTCCCGTGTTCCATGTTTGCGCGCAAACTTATCAGTGCAAGGCAGTACACCATGGGCTGAGGTCGACAGAATGGCATTTGGCCCCTGCTGTGTAAGGTTGATAATCGCAACTTGGAGCGAGCGTGACGCGTCAGGCACAGGAGAGACTCGCGATCATGTCTGTGACTGCCACCGCACTGTGCGGCAGTGAAATCTCCGCGTTTCCCAAGATGCCGATCTGCGTGTGACGCTAGCCGACTGGCAGCTGGGCGACCAACATGCATACAAATACCGCTGAAGTCAGCGCGGTGCAGGACAGCCGTGTTGAACACAGTGCCGGGGCAGATGTACACGTAGTACTTGATAAAAGCACAGCTTCCATCGAGGTGTGCTATTGCGCATCAGCCTCGTCACCCGCGGCTCGGGACACGCCGCCCTCGCCGGCTACACGCAAAGCCAACCGCATGCTGCTGCGGCACATCGTTGGCTGCCCTCGTCGGCACTCGGCACTCTCCAGATGATTTGACCCACGGCGGCTCGTGAGCTGTGGGGTTGAGACATTGGCTCAATTGGGTGGCCTGCTGGCATGCCAGCGTGCCAACATGCGTACTGTGCAGCAGCACTCCAGCCGGACTGGCCGAGGGCAACGGGATGAGCCGCTTCGTTTCTGTCTGCCATCCATCCATCCCATCGCACGACACGTTGTTGAGTCTGGTGAAGGCGTCTGACACAGGGTGAGCGGCGGCCACGCCGGGGCAGCGGATGGGGGGTGCCTGAATCGAGGTCGTCTTGCTTCCGGCGTCCTGGTTGCAGACACGGGAACGGTGACCGAAGATGGAGGCAAACCGCAGGCATGCGGCTTCGAGCGGGAAAGCTGGTAGTTAGCGCAAGCGCCGGGAGCTTCCTCAGGCCAGCCTTATGTATTGGCGTGATGATGGCACAGAATTCCTGTCTGCCGCCCGCAACCGTGGTCCGCTGACGAGTCCGGCGATCTGCGGGTCTCCGGCGAGACAGCCGCTCCCAAACCGGATGCTGGAATAAATCATCGACGTCCGCCCGGCTTCCATGACAGGCTTCTCAGAACAGGCGGTTTCGACGCGAAGGCAGGCGTTAGCCAGTTAAGTTAGGTTACGCAGTAGTGTAAGCCTGCATAGAAGGAGTCGGCTGGCGGGTAACCTCCGAAAAGTGCACCCAGTGCATCCAGCCACAGCCCAATCCCGCAGCGGACGTGAGACACGGGCATGCTCAGCTGCCAAGACATTCTCAGCGAGCGTACGGAATAGACGAGCGGGACCAGTTGCCGTCAGTGCTTGGGTACCGTATCGCTGGGCCGTGCCTATTTCAAGCTTTCCTTCGTATGACCCAACACTAACAAAAAGGACGCCGCTTCCCCATCTGCCGCGGGACGTCGGAGTACGAGGCTGGTCGAGACCGATGGTTTGAGACATGGGCGGCTGCTGCTCCTTCCACCACTCACCCGATGCAAGCGGCTCGACCAGGAATAGCAGGTCGCATCTTTTTGCCTGCAGGCGCCGGTTGCGTCGCTGAGCGCAGCCCACCATAGAATTGCGCGATGGCCATCAACTGGTGAACGGTTGCGGTCTGCGCAAAGCGTCACCTATGTGCGTCACACACCAGACTACACTGGTTGAATGCGGATTTGCATTCAGATATAATAGGTGGCAATAAGTAAGTCAAGACTGCCAGGAAACTTGGAATGGGGCGGCAGTAGGAGAGTATTTCGTAAGTAAGGTAGCGAAGAGCAGAATCCAAAAGGTGAAATCTAGGCAGTGACACAGTACGCGGTTCAAACTTCCCTGAGTTCAGGGTGCTCGACGCCATCCGCGTTCAGGCTCCAGTTTGCGAGGCACGTTGGCCGTTTCCAGGCGGCGGGCGTGCCTTCCTTCATCCTCGGTGCCTCGCCATCCCACATCCTGGTTTCATTCTCTCGTTTCCAGCCTGGGCCCGGTTTTCCCCTGCTGCACCCACAAGCAAGGTTTTCTGCAGTGAGCACGCTAGGAGTTAGCACACACGAATGGGGCCCTTTTAGCATGACGAGGTTGGGATTCTCACCCGTCTGCTGAGGTGCTCCAGCCCAGCTGCTTGCGTCTCTGCGCCCACGCTCGCTCACCCCCAGTCAAGCCAGCCCACCACACACCAAGCACTCCACCTCTTGGACTGTACACTAGGGACGAGGGGGTCCACGGGCGTTGTCTTCCCTTCGCCGATCCAGCTCCACCGACCTTCGGTGTCGAAACACACACCGCAGAGCGAAGAGCAGCTGTTGTACACGCACTCCTCGGCGGGCTTTGATTCCATTCTCTTACTCTTTGACAATTCAACCCCACATTCGCTGCCGTTGTCGCTGTCGCTGCCATTGTCGACCTTCGCTCGCTGCCGTTCGTTACCGTACATACAGCGCACCCCCCTCCCCCCGCCTGTTTCCCTACGACTGGACCCGACCGACCGCCTGCGGCTTCCCCTGCGATCAGCTGGGGACCCGGTCCGCAGTAGCCCGACCTGGAGGCGCCCGAGAGTGGAGGCACTACCCAGCAATTGCACGCCTGAGCTTGTCAACCCTCGACTGGATTGATATTCTCTAGTAGTTTGGCAAGGAAGCCTCCCACAAACGCACGCCGCCGCGCTCTTTTCTGGCCCGCGTCACCCCTCGCCCCGCCCCGGCCAGGAAACCGGCGACGAGACCACTCAGCTCGCTCGTGGGCGACGCCGTCCCTCTTAACCGCCCGCCATGGCGGCAGTTGGCTCTTCACCGTCCCCCACGCCGGCCTCGCCGCCCAGCAGTCCCCCGCGTCGGAAACCAGTTCCCTCGCTACACGGCCTTTCGCCCATCGAGCGCTACGACTGGGGGGAGAACGTAAAACCGCTGCCTGGCGTTCCCCTGTCCGAGTCGCCGAGGTTGCGGCACTCTCCTGTCTCGCCTGTCAAGGTCAATTTCCAGCCCGACGACTGGGCCCGGCCCTCCACCGGCAACATCGAGATGCACAATCCTCATGGCGGGCCAGTTCCCGTCCCCGCCTCCTTCCCTATCCTCGACCGTGCGCTACCAAAGACCCCCGAGGCGCCGACCCCTCCGCCGCACACGCCTTCATACCACCAGCCCGATCAAGGCTATCACCACCAGGGCCCAGCCCCGAACGCATTGGGCCTGCAGGTTGCCTCCGATGGTGCCGCACCGTCGCTCCCGTCGCACGCCGCCAACATCCTGGGCTCCGAATTCGATCAACTAAGCATGAGCGACGAGTCTGGCGGAAAGGAGGCGAATCGGAACAGCCGTGAATCGGACACCACGGGCAGCACCTCGCGGCAGCAGACGTCGGCTGAGTCATCCGCAACCACGAGTGCGAGTTCTGTGTCTGGAATTCTCGATGTCTCGGAATCCCAAGACAGCTCAGCGGACCCGTCCACTAAGGGTTCAGTCACCGACGATGGCGCGCTGCAGCCGGAACCCGTGCCTCAACTGCAGTACCATCACTCGGCCTTCCTCCCCCGCCCGGCCAGCATGGCCGTGGTGCAGGATCCGAGGGCCCAGTCGAATCCCAATCTCGCCGAGGCCGCTGGTAGCATCAACCGCCACCTGACACCGACCACAAACTACATGAGGAGAAGCTCACTACCGCGACCACAGTCGGCGTATTCAGTGTACTCTGACTTCGGGCCGCGGGGCCGTTCGCCCGCTTTCTTGGGCGGCGCCCAAGCTCGGGCGCCCTCTGCTCACTCGAGAAAATCGCCCGAGACCCGGCCCTCCTCGTTCGCCGAGCTGCTCAACGTTCCGTATCCGCAACCGGCACCGGCGCCTATCACGTTTGACAACTCGCAGCTGCGGTCCGCCGTTGGGAACAATGCATCCCTGCTGAGCGCCGAGAAGACCCTGGAGATGTACCGGCAAAACGTCAAGAAGACGAACGACTTCTCCATCCTGTATTCGTTCGCCGTCTTTCTCATCGCCACCGCCCAGGAGCAAGGACTGGATCTGCAAGACACCAAGAAGACCAAAAGTCCCAAACCCGGCGCGGCAGACGGCCGAGCGTCGTCGCCGCACGACTTGGTCCGCGAGGCGCGCGCCATCCTGCAGAAGCTGTCCAACAACGGCTACCCCTTTGCGCAGTACTACCTTGCCGACGGCTACGCGTCCGGCCTGTTCAGCAAGGGCAAAGAGGACTACAATTCGGCGTTCCCGCTGTTCGTCCTCGCCGCCAAGCACGGCCACGCAGAGTCGGCGTACCGCACCGCGTTGTGCTACGAGTTCGGCTGGGGCTGCCGCAAAGACCCTGCCAAGGCCGTGCAGTTCCTGCGCACCGCAGCGTCAAAACGGCACCCCGGTGCCATGACGAGGCTGGGGAAGGCGTGCCTGTCGGGCGACCTGGGCGAGAAGCGGTACAGAGAAGGCATCAAGTGGCTCAAGCTGGCGTCGGAAGCCGCCGACACGATCTACAACGCGGCCCCTTACCATCTGGGCTGTTTGTATGAGACCGGCTACGGGGACGACGTCTTCCTGGACGAGAGCTACGCCGCCGAGCTCTTCACGCAGGCCGCCGATCTGGGCCACCCCGAGGCCAACTACAGGATGGGCGACGCGTACGAGCACGGCAAGCTGAGCTGCCCGCGAGACCCGGCTCTCAGTGTGCACTTCTACACTGGAGCCGCGGAGCGCGGACACGCTGCGGCTATGATGGGCCTTTGCGCTTGGTATATGGTTGGCGCTGAGCCGGTTTTGGAGAAAGACGAGGAGGAAGCGTATGAATGGGCTCGGAGGTCAGCCGAACTTGGTAAGTTTAGCCCCGAGATCCCGTTGTCTCACCTGTTCGGCTTTGCTGATTCAGGTGGTTGTCGTTGTCAGGCTATGTGAAAGCACAGTACGCGGTCGGATATTTCACGGAGATGGGCATTGGATGCCGACGAGATATCCTCGAAGCCAACGTGTGGTACGTTAAGGCTGCCGACGCCGGCGACGACCGCGCCAAGCAACGGCTTGCCGCCATCCGCGCCGCCATCAGCGGCGGGACACCCATGGAAGTGGCGCCGCCTCGGAATGCTAAGGTCAGGAAGAGCGGCGGAGAGGGCGATTCGAAGGAGTGCATAATGATGTGAGGGTCCGCATGTGTTGGAGAAAGAAGCATTGAAGCGCGAAAGGGGGTGTGAAGACGGAAATTGCGCCCTACGGTTTCTAGGGAACGGGTAATGGTTTAATACGACATCATCAAACGCTCACGATCCGGAGAGTTTTCTTGAGGCGCGGCCTTTCCCGGGACGGCTGGAATGAGCACAAGCCCGATGACCACGGCAGGAATTGGTGGTTGTCTTCTTTCCGCCTGCTCGCTTCTTCTGAAGCGAGCTTTTGGATACCCGCACACCCTCGAGTTTGGGTGTTGTTCAGGCACCAGAACACGTCCTGGTCTCGTTTTCAAGGAAAGCTGGTAGGCGGAGAGGATCACGCACGAGGGGTTTTGTTTTTCTTCCATTTTTCATGTTTCGGTTCTAAAACTCATCTGGGAACGTTCGAAATCGTACATTTGCATGGCACATTGGGGGCTGGGAAGGCCCTTGGAGGAGGACATGATGAAGCCAGAGGCGGGCCTCATACCCATTTTCTGTTCGTCTTCTTCTCCCCTTTCCGCATCTTGACAAACACCCCCTCTTTGTGCCCCTCTGGCGTCAGGCGTGTTGAACTGTTTGGATCATGCAGAGCAGCTGGCCGAGCATGAACGGGGCGATGCTGGACGGCCTGTACATACCGAGGGTGGTCATATAATTATGGTGCTATACTGCTTGCGTTCTGGCTGCACGGGAGTTGATCAAGCGCATTTTTCTGGCAAGGCGGTGTTATTTCGTGATGGACAGCGGGCTCAATCAGCGAGCTGGCGCAGGTTGTGTCGTATGAAGTTCGCAGCAGACAGCTGAGTTATAAAACAGCGAGAGCATATAATATATATACACAAGTCTTATGGGGAGCACCAGAGTCCCCACGAGTGTAGAGAAACTACCCGCCCCTGGGTGCCATCCTGTCATGGGACCAGTTGATCCCCGTCCAAATCCCAGGCCGCAGTAACGCCGCGCTCCCGAATGCATATATGCAACAGAAGAGCAAACCTTCCCCTTCTATCGACCTCATCCAACTGTAAGGGCCAACTGTCGAGGACAGCCAGGTTGGCCCTATACCCCCTATATCTTTCGCGCCCTATTCTGTGATCCCTCTTTCCAGCTTTTGCAAAGGTTAGGCCCAAGCGCTCGCCTACATCATAGATCCCGCAGCTTCTTCGTCGACCACGCAGCCACCAAAGAGCTGAGCGCCCCCATGACCATGCACACGGCAATTGCGTTCGGACCCGACGTGTCGCTATGTTCGCTCGGGTGCGCTTCCGTTGCTAGTTCGGGGCTCTTTCCGGGCTCCAGCACGGCAAACACTACGCCGCTCATGACGGTGCTCAGGAACTGCGGAATGGTGACAAATATGTTCAGAATGCCAAAGTAGATGCCGCTGAGCTCGCCCGTCGAGCCGCCGCTGCTGCTGCCACCGGCTTCGAGCGCGGCGCCGTGCTCGAGCCTCAGCATCTCGACGCTGGTGTCGTTGGACAGGCGGCGGTATGGCGCGGTGGCGCCCGCTGATGCCGGGTCCGACGAACCGCTGATCTTGTTGACCTCAACACCGAGGAAGGTTACGGGTGCCCATTGCGCGACGCACCACGGGATGCCGCATAGGGCGACGATGGCCGTGGCGAAGCGGAACGAGGTGGCGAACGGGGTGAAGAACATGGCGAGGGCAAACAGCACGTTGCTGGCTACCCAGGCGGTGAGCAGGTCGGGCTTCATCTTGTTGAAAGCTTCGATGAACGGCGCGATACTGGCGGGCGGGCGGTGCGTAAAGGTCTCGTCTTCGGGGGCCTGGATCAAGGCCGGGAGGACCCAAGCGCTAAGGAAGGACATAGTCGAGTACGCGGTCAAGGCCATGCTCCCGATGCGGCCCACGTCGCCCAGCGCGTCTTTGGAGGCCTTGGCATCAACGGACACATCGTAGCGAAAGTAGGTCTCGCCGACCCAGGTGCTGCTGTAGATGATGAAGGGGAACCAGCCAATCCACGACCAGAACACGGCATTACAAATGCCTCTGATCCGCGGGGGTAGTGTCAACAAAGTGGACCAAATCTGACGGACGACTTTGAAGCGACCTTGATTCCGACGCGGATCGTGTCGCACGGAGAGGAGAACGCGCTCCGTGACAGCCCAGCAGGTGATGGCTGAGGTAAGCAACATGCCCAGCGCAGCTATGATTGTGAGCTGCTTGAACTGACTGTCTCCGAGCCTTGGACCAAAGATCTGAACGAGGTCTATTGCACCCATAGCCTGGCCAGAACGTCAGTTGACAGATGTTTTTGGGAGTGCAACGCAGCAAGGAGGCAGAGACGCTTGTCGCGAAGGCTACTGAGAAGCAGAGGAACTGCAGGGGCAGAAAAAAGCCCGGCTCGAGCGGAACGAACGTACATATCCAATAATGTGGCCGAGAGCATTCATACGAGAGACTTGAAGGGGTCAGCATAACGGAACGGACTAAGATGGAAGTGATAGCACTCACGCCAAGCAGCCCCTGTTTGCTGCTTCTGGATCGGCAGTGTGTCCACAACCAGACTTCTCGCGCAAGACATGACTGTGAGGTTACGCCGTCAGTTACTTGGACCGAAGGTGAAGACTCTAGAAGAGGGGGCCCATACCTGCATTGATGGCGAAGTCGACGCTGTAAAGCGACAAGACAGCCAGCATGATAGTCAATGCCCTGGCTGTCAGCGGGTCTGACACGAAGGCAGCAACAATTTCCTTGGTGAAGCCTAGGGCCACTAGGCTGCATGCCACAATGACGGACCCAATGGCAATGATGGGTCGTCGTCTGCCCCATTTCGATGTTGACTCGTCCGCGACCACCCCTATGATCGGCTGTACGATCAAGCCCGAAATTGGACCGGCAACCCAGACCAGCGACGTCTGACCCTTTGTCAACCCAAGCGAGAGGAGGTACGGCGTGCAGTCTGTGCGGCAGGTAACAGGTACGGTTAGCTCTCATGGCAGCTTCACGGGATGGCTGGAGAAGGAGGTCCGCTCACAAGTCATCTCGACACCCCAGGTGAAGCTGCAGTGCCAATGTTAGCAACTCGAAGATGCCTGCTGAACGGATACATGCATGTACGCACGTAATGCCAATAGAGACGCAGGTAAGCAGCACCATTCTCACAAGCTCGCTGCTACCCTCCACCCTCGGCTGGCCCGCCCACGACGACATTGTCACAACCTCGTCGCCGCCGGCACCGTGAAGGTGGCCACCTCACACCGAGTACGTATACCGCAGTCCCGATCGTCTGGTATCGGACCTGACAGCCCGCCACAGAGCGTCTCCGGAGGACGTCCCTGCCTTCCAAGCCTTGGCTCCCCGCTCCAAAAACTTGCCCTATCTTCTCGAGATTGGTCGCGTGCGCCGGCAGCGAAGGTGTGATTGGGCTCTGGTAGAGTCGGTCGAATCGGAGTGATCGAGGGGGTTCTGACGCTTTAGATCGTCTGTCGAAGCCGGCAGAGTCAGCGCAATGCCCTGCGCCCTGAGCTAATGCTCGAAGAACAGAGCCGGGAGATTCGGAGCCTCACCATATCCAAGTCATCGGTTGGGTAGCACGCGCTCGGACAAGAGCGTCGCACAAGCATTGATCTCCGAGCGATAGAGGTGAAGATCAATTCGATTCCCAAGAGATTCTGGGAGGCGCGCAGCAGAGGGGGTGCACCCAGCGATTCCCTATTCGCGATGTCCGTAGATTCTCGTGAATTCGTCGCACGGTCTATCCGAATTCCCGTAGGCGGGCGAGTGGTTTGCTTGAACCGAAGGATTATCTGAAACGAACGAATAGCGATTATAAACTTCGTAAGAGGACAGAATGAATGGAGAAGCAAGCGAGTGAGCGAGAGGAAAGGTTGAACCAAAGGAGCGAACGAGGGCTGACACGACACAGTATCTATCTCGAGATGCGCCCCCAAATGTCTTCGCCGTTGGCCGACACGATGCCAAGCACCCCTGCGCCAACGTTAGCGCCTGTTGGTGGGGGGGGGGGACTATCCGTCAGCACTTCTGGTCCGTGCAGAAACTGAAAAACCATGTAAATTTCCAGGCACGTGAGGGCCAAGGTACATCACCAAAGCCCTCATTTGGCCGTGAATTCAGCCCGCAGAGGTGACGCGTGGCCCTTTACGGCCTAGCCGACCTCTCTCTAAACACTGGCATTGCAGAATTTAGTTCGCCATGGCCAACAGCTCTGTATACCTGAGGCATCAGCGACTTGGTCAAATTTGCAGTCCAACGTACTCTTGGCGAGTCACTGATGATGGTAAAGGACTGTAAAAATCGAGTCCCACACCCCCTGGTAAGTTGCTGACGGATAGCCTCCCCTCGCCTGGGTGGCCCACTGGATCAGGGGCACGGTGACGTACACAGCCCAGGGTATCATTAAAGTTACAGGGGACTCGACTGTAACAGTACCGAGTACAAAGCCTCCACGGTCAGTGCAACTCCTAGATAAAACGGCCGGAAATATAACCTAGGTAAGGTACTGAGGTACTTACCCGTAGGTGACTGAAAGAGGCAACCTAAAGAACATCCTAGCCAGGATTCTACGATATCACAAAGACCGCCCAGGTATTACCACGGCCCGAGCCGTTCATTTAACACCAGGCTGTTGTTGTGTAAGGTAGGTGCACAGAAGGTAAAGTAGGTAAGGTATTGACATCCTACTCTATCCAGAGACAACTCTAGACCAGTATTGCCGACGACATATCCGGACTGACATAACTACCGTATGTATTTATAAAAATTATTCCAATGAGCTATCTTTGCGCTTCGCATGCAGCAATTTTCTGATCTGGCATTGGACATGGGACGAAGGGTCTCCTCATGCCGCGCGCGACTGCCCCTCTGACACGACCCCACCATGAGGTGGTGACGGAGGGGGACCATTTACAGCGCTCCGATTTAGGAACGTGGGCCGCCAAACTCCAACCGTCAAAAATCGGCCTCTGACTCGACGATCCGCGGTGCAAGATAGTTTGAAGGCTACCTGAATTTAAGCCTGGCAGCCAGCTTCAGCCCGCCTTGCATTCCGCTTCAGACAGAACACCAACCCGCCACGCCAATTACATGAGCACACAGAGCGTGACAGAGTAGGACACAGAGTACGTGGGGCAGCCTGCAACCGCGTCCTTCTTTTCCTCTGCACGACCCCGCGACCCCGCGCCTTACCCCGCCATGGGAGTCCTGGGTCCTCCTGCTGCCGTGTCTTAATACATCCTCCATGCCTAAGCGAAATACTGACATCGTCGAGTTAGAAGCGCCTCCTCCTGCACGCTGGTTGCGCAATTGCCGCACGATCCCACCCTGACGAGCCGCTCCCCGTGTCGCATCGGCCGCCGCCATGGACCTGGTCAACCAGTTAGTAGCGCCCTGCACCTATATCCGCGCCCCGTCCCTCCTCCATATGGTCCCCTCCCCCCACGAGCGGCGGTTCTCTCTCCCTTCTCTCGACAGCCGTGACCCCGCCGCCTGCCCGCCATGGCTCAAGAGCTGATCCGCCTGGAAAGCCTAGAAGGCCGACTGCTCTTCGCAGTTCCCAAGAGTGCGTTCCGTCCGAGACAGCCTCCGTGAAGACACTTGTTGGAACCCCCGGCCTCCGGTCCCGGCTGACACTCTGGCCCCTTCCCCTTCCCTAGAGGGCCGCCTCCTCCAGGCATGCTTGAACCTCCTCGAGGGCGCCGACATCCAGTTCAAGCGTGAGAACCGCCTCGACATCGCGCTGGTCAAGAACCTGCCCATCGCCCTCGTCTTCCTCCCTGCCGCCGACATCCCCACCTTCGTCGGCGAGGGCCGCGTCGACCTGGGCATCACGGGCTACGACCAGGTGCAGGAGCACGATGCCGGCGTGCGCGCCCTCGCCCGCGCCCGCCGCATGAGCAACGAGTGGGATCCCAACAAGGCGAACGCCAAGCCGCAGGGCTGCGAGACCGTCATGGACCTCGGCTTCGGCTCCTGTCGTCTGCAGGTCCAGGTGCCCGCCAAGGGCGAGTACGCGCAGGGCAAGGACCTGGTCGGGAAGAACATCGGCACCAGCTTCGTGCACCTGGCGCACGAGTACTTTGCCCGCCTGGAACTGGAGCTGGAGGGCGGTACGGACCCGGCCCAGGTCGATGGGCGGAAGCTGCGGACCAAGATCATCGAGCTTAGCGGGAGCGTCGAGGCGGCCTGCGCGTTGGGCGTGGCGGATGGCATTGTCGACTTGGTTGGTGAGTATTCATTATGCAATTGACCTATTCCCTCTCCTCCCCCCTATCTTCCCTCTGGTATTGGATCCTTCATCTCACTTCGGTGGCCCTCCAGAATCCGGCGAGACGATGAAGGCGGCCGGGCTCAAAGCGATCGACACGGTCGTTGAGACGTCGGCGATCCTGATCAAGTCCAAGGCGCCCAGCAACCCGGCCCTGGTCAACCTGATCGCCGCGCGCATCGGCGGCGTGATCACGGCCCAGAAGTACGTGCTCTGCCAGTACAACGTGCCGCGCGAGAAGCTGCCCGAGGCGACCAAGATCACCCCCGGCAAGCGCGCCGCCACCATCACCGCCCTCGACACCGAGGGCTGGGTCGCCGTCAGCGCCATGGTGGAGAAGAAGCGCGTCGCCCCGGTCATGGACGAGCTGGTGACCGTCGGCGCGACCGACATCCTCGTGCTCGACATCCACAACACAAGGAGTAACTAGGGTTGTCCGGCTGGGGGAGGTGGGCTTTGAAGAGGTTTAGGATAGACAAAACAAAATGACCAAGGGGGATGATTCCTTAACCCATGGAGAGAGTGTTCTGTAAGCATCTTCTCGGCATGTTGTATCAAATTATATCGAATGTTCATGTTTGGGTGTAAAGTGCAATACAATCTCGTGTGTCCAGTCCCTCCAGATGTAGATATGTTAGGGTATCAGAAATAAACACAGCGCGGCGCGGGCCTTCCCCACACCTTTCTTCACTGCCAAACAGCGGTCAAAGACCCAGGGTCAGCGAGCCAGCAAGCGAACTCGAGTATCAGAAGTAGATCGTCTCTAAGGAAAAGAAGCGGAGCGTAAGAAGTACGACGTTGACACGTCTCACCAGGTGCAAATCACTCCAAGCCCGACACTTTCGCGAGCGGAACAAAAGGACAGTTGACTGCAGAGATCAAAAACAGGATTAAGTGGATGGATAGATACATAGAAGACACAAAAGAAGTGTGTGTGACGTTGAGCGCGCGGGCCCACCCGGTCAATAGATAGGCCGACCTTCCTCCCATTTGCGGTGGACAGCCCTCCGCTCTAGCGCGTCTGATGACGAGCCGCCGGCGACGCCGTCCTCAATCTCGCCCTTGACTTCCGGCCCCCACGAGACGCGGGCGCTCTTGCGGCGGCGGGACGAGGCGGGGCCGTCGGCGAGCCTACTAGGGCCGATCCACTCCCAGGCCCTGCCGACCTCGCCGTTGCGGCCCTCGCGCTGGCCGGTGCGGACGTTGCTGTTCTGCTCGACGACGGCGCGCACGCGCTGCCAAAGGCGCTCGCGGTCGGCGAGGCTGTGTAGCGAGCGCAGCACGTCGTCGCGCAGGTTGGGGAGGAAGAGGAAGGCGTCCTCGTCGCCGACGTCGAAGGCGGCCTCCTTCTGGGTGGCCAGGCGCTCGAGGACCACGTCGACCAGCGCGGGGATCTGCGCCGACAGCGCGCGGCTGCGGGCGTAGCGGCGGCGGCCGTAGAGGACGGAGAGCAGCGAGAATATCAGTCCACCAATGCTGAGTCGATGTCGAGCCACTCCAAGCTTGACGGACCGCCGGACCGCGCACGTGTACGAAAGGCGAGCGAGAGAGGAGGACGATAGCTTGGTGGTTGGAAAGCCAACGGCACCTCCAGTTCTATGGGTTCAGGGACGGGCCTGGTTAGTCTCGTGGTCAGAAAAAAACTTTGCGATTCTGAACAGGGCAAACCCAACCGGGACAAAGTCCACGCGGCGAGAGAAGCGATAAGGATAGGTCACTTACTCGGGAGCTGCATGTTCCTCCTGCTGAACCTCCACCTCATCCCTCGCCTTAACCTCCCCGATGGCAGCGGCCCAGAGCTCGTCAAACTCGTCGGCGGCCATTCTCTTGCTGCGCTTCTTGTTCAGTATCTCCTTCAGCTCCTGCTCATCGATCGCTGGGCTGTCCAGAGGCTCTCCCTCGGGCTCCAGCGGCTCGCCGCACTCGTACTTGGCCCTCCGGTCACGGAGCTCCTCGACCGCCTTGTCGGCGACGGCCTGAACGCGGCGGACCTTTTCGCCGTCGGGCTCGCAGGTAGGCGGCAGAGGGATCAGACCGCCCAGCGAGAACGGGTGGGGCTTGAGGATGAAGTCGGGCTCGCAGCGAGCCGTGAAGTCCTCGTAGCAGTAGGCATGCGGAGGGCAAGGCTCACACTGCGGCTCGAGAACGCCGATAAGCGAGTCGGGAATCTGAATGTTCTGCACGTTTTGCAAGTCGAATCGGGAGCCTAGTTCCACTGCCCATTCCGGAAGCTGGATGTTGGTAGGAACAAGCTGGGTTGGTTCCCGTCCGAGACCACAATATCCCACCGCGATCTTCTCTTGTCTGTACCACGCGGCATAGGCGGCGAAGAGGGTCGTAACCAGCACCCAGATGGGCGTGGCCAAGCTCGAGCTGCGCCGGGAAGGTTGTGGTCGTCTCCGGGCGACAGCGAGCTCGGGGTGAGCTGCTTCCTCTTGGTTGAGCGCTAATTGCTCTTCCGGAGTAAACTCCTCGTCGGCTTCAATCTCGGGCGCCCGTAAACTGGCGATTCGGCTGAGAGGGATCTCGATGTCCCGAGACACGGTGGACGGCTGTTCGGCGTCGTCGAAGACGTGTCCGTCGGTCCGCCGGCGAGCGGTAAAGGGTGTGTGTTTGCGAACCGAGTCCAGACCAGTGGTCTTCCGGCGGTTTGTGGGCGTCTTCAACGGCGTAGCGGGTGAATTGGCTCCGCTTTGAAAGGGGTTGTCGCTGGAGAAAACGGTCGCGGTCTCGGGAGTCCGCCTAAAGAACTCATCTTCCTCTGGAGGCTCTAGCTTAGGCACCGGGGTCACGCGCCGATCACGCCGGACAGACCGAGGAGGTTCAGCATCAGGACCGGTGTCGGTGTCGGAAGCGGGTGGCAATTGAGCGCTCGCCGATCGTGACTGCCTCTTGCGGGGGCTCTCCCGCACCGGCGCCGGCGCAGGCGTCAAGTGTGCGCGATCAGGTTCCTCTGACTCCCGCTTGACCCTGGCCGTCGTTGTTTTCCTGGGCGACCGAGAGCGCCGTGCTGAGGGCGGCGGCGGCATCACGTCGTCGAAATCTGCGCTTGTGGTACTTTGCGAGTCGGCGTCCACGATGCCTCTGCTCGTCCGCTTCGCGCGCGCGCGGGTGGCCAAGATCTGCTTCGATTGCGGCAGAACATGCTCGTTGAAGAGGTCGATAAGCTGCGGCTTCTTGGCTTGAGATGGATATTGGATGTTGTGGGTGACGAGGATGGAGCGCAAGCGGGGGACGGTCAGCGACCATGGGTCGAAGTCCGCTTGCAGATAGTCGACGCTCTCCGTGTCCGACATGATGGCAAGATGCGGTGGCAAAGCCAGCAATTCCAAGATGAGAAGTGCAATAGATGATGAATGTGTGCCACGACAACACCGGATGGTCGATGTTGTGGGACGAAGGGGGACCGAGCGGTTGGGTTCGCTCTGTGCGCAGTGCACGCTGCAGCTGCAGGTTGAATGAAGCAAGCTGACGTCGATCCTCCTTGTTCTGCGACGGAATCCGACAGAACAGCAGAACCGCCGCTTTCAGCGGAATCGATAAGGAAAAAAAAATAAGGGTTGAAGGAGAGCGGGACGGGGAAAAGCTCGGTTGTTGATGCACTGGGGTGGGAGAGTGGGTAAAGTCCAAGTCTACAAAACAATCTGGGCAGGCCATGACGAAAGAGGAGATGGTTGTTGCCCGGGTGGCAACAGATGGAGCTCGCTCCAGCCACGCACACCTGTGGCGCGTGCTGGAGGTGACTAGCGCCACAGTACGGATCTGTACCAATCCTTCGTTGTGGTTGCCTCCCTGTGACTGTGCTCGCTGTGTGATGACTTCCACACCTTCACCCCCGACTGATGCTCCAATCCCAAGACAATCCGAGAGCGCCACCCTTCATGTAGTCGTGCATAGATTCAAGCCCTGACTTATCGGGGGTATCGTTTGTGTGTGCCTTGAGTGTGGCCGCGGTGGTGTCGAACGAAGGCTTACGACCAGGCCTTGCGTAAGTCAGTAGGTACCGGTAGGTAAGGTAGTTGTGTCATTCAAACAAGTCTCCCGGCATCCCTTTGAGTAGTTAGCATACGGTGTGGTAGGTTCTAATTGATTGCCATGGACTATGGGGAGTTTTACTCTGGTTGTTGTCCAGTCAACAGAACAACATTTCCCAGCGCTTCGTCCGCAGGGATGTGAGCAGAGGATGAGGAACAACTTAGGTGCAAGCCACGCAATTAGTTCATCAAGCGACCTGCAACGCGAACATGACTATGGACACCATGAACACATTTGACACGGCCAACAGGGCGACACTTCATTGAAAGGCTGGCAGCGCCGCCCATTATCAAGACACACATCATCTCTATTTCCCGCCCCCTGGGTATATCCGACGCGTCTGCTCATCAGTTGATACCTAACATCATATCATGTCCACACTTTCGCAGCAATTCCCGCCACTGGTTCCCAAATGTCCGGCCATGCTATATAGGTATACACAGCCAAGTGTACTAAGTAGCCGAGAGCGTAACCGCAAATACCCCGGTCATCCGATGTAGACATCGAGACGAATTTCCACACTCGGCCACAACCATGCGTTCCTCGCCCTTGCGGGCCTCGTACAAAAATCGCAATATATCCCGACAACGCCCACATATGCTTTTCCCCATATCCCATGATGAGCGCCCGTCGGTCGCCAGCCTTGTACCTCCCAATGCATTGCCGCCCCGTTCCCAACCCCTTCCCACAAACCCGGCTCCGTAGCGCTACTCAGAGGACTGGCCCTCCACCTTCAGCTCGAGTTTCTTCTCCGCCTCCTCGGCGCGCCGCGTCGCCTCGGCGACCTCCTGCTGCAGCTGCTTGATGTACTCGATGGCCATCTCGACCGTGCTCGCCTTGCTGTTCGGCACGACCCCGTTCTTGTCCTTCTTGGTGTCGCTGCCCTCGCCCTCGCTGTCCTTGGGCGGCCGCGGCAGCAGCGTGGCGATCTCCTGGAGGGCCGAGTTGATGCGGTTCCGCCGGCCCTGCTCGGCGATCTTGTGCGACGTGCGCTTCGACGTGAGGTTGGTCGACAGCTCGCTCGGGTACGAGACGCCGGGAACCGTGTTCCCCTCGAGGATGCGCTGGTAGTTCGACTTGGTGGCAAGCAGGTGCGAAGCCGCCTCCTCGACGTCGGGGCCGCCGGGCAGCAGGGGCTTGATGCTTGGCGATATCTTCGGCCGCAGGGCCGGCGACACGGGGATCGAGCTGACGCTGCCTCGCTTCTTACTCCCTCTCGGGAGGAGCTGCGGCGTTTTCCTCGAGCTCAAGCCGGAACCGGCCAGCAGCTGCGGGCTTTGCGTTGCTGACACGGTCCCCGGCGGCTTCACAAGAGACGGCGAGGCGAGGGGTGCGAGCGACGGGGTTTTGGACAGATTGTTGTCTGCCGAAGGCCGCGACGGCGCGGGGCCGGCGAGGGGTGCGGTGTTTTTATTCGAGAAATTGGCCGACTCCGGGAGCTCAAACGTCTCGATGTGCTCTGTATCGACGACATCTTGACTACCCGGGGCGGCGTTGGCGCCGCGGGAATTCGGCGAACTCAATTTCATCAGTGACGCGGGCGTGGCAGGCGATGCCAACCCCGGTCTTGAGGGTTGCAAACCGCCGGGCGCCGAATTTGTCTGTGGGGCAATGTAGGGTGATGGCCTAGCAGATCGCGATTTGGGGATCGGTGGCGGGGGCATCTCGGTAGGGGTCGAGTCGTTCAGGGCCTCGGGGGAAACAGAGTCCTCGGAATCCGTCACTCCTGTCGTGGACGAGGACGAAGTCTGGACCATTGGGGTCGGCAGCAGCTGAGAATCCGGGACTTGTTCCACGCTCTCCGCCAGCTCGCTGAGCGCTTGAGCATTCATACTGGGGGTCGTCGCGGTCCTCCGCCGGAGCGGTTTCGAGATTGGCGACTGCTTGACACCGGCTTTCGCCCTCGCCTTTGCCGCATTCTTGCGCATCTTCTTCGCCAGATCCCCGGGCGCCGGATTGGACATTGCGGGAGCCGAAGAGCCGTCCAGCTCCATATCCACGGGCGAGCTCGTGGTCACAGTGCTGCGTATCTGGTCGAACATGGCAAGGGGGTCGGTCTGCGCATGCAGGGCCGGTGACGTGAGCGGGCTGAAATACGGGCCCGACACGGCAAACTGCGAGTCAACCGAGAAGTGAGTATCGAGAGGCGTGACCGCCGGCGAAACCAATGGCGTGAAGGACATCTAGGAGACAAAAAATAGCAGAGTCAGAACGCTTGCTTCCCACGCGACAACACGGGCAAATCGGCCTTGACGTACATCTGGCTGGTCTTTTAGCCTCTGGTAGCGATAGTCCATGTTTGGTTGCGGTTGATGCTCAGGGGCGCTGGGCTGAGCGTAGAACTGGTTGGCTCCCGGCTGGATCTCCAAACTCTGAGGAGTAGGGGGCACCATACGACTTTGCTGGCGGGTGAAAAAGACCACCTGCTGTTCCTCGATCTGCCTCTGCTGGTGCCGCAGCTTCTGCTGCTGCAGGAACTGGATCTGCGCATCGATGCTGTCGACAATGGCTTCATTGGGTGTCGGCGGGGGCATCATGGTGGCCGGGATTGTCTGATACGACGCAGCACTGGTGATGGCCGGCATCTGGTGCTGCATCGAGGGCACCGCCGGCGACAGCAGGATGGGCGCATCGGTGCCACTCATCGGTATGTCCAGCTGTTCTCGGGGGTGCGCCTGCAGTAATTGGGAGCCGGCGGAGGATTGGAAATCCTGAAAGTTGTAACTGATGCCATCCGACAAGTTTCCCATGCCGCCCATATCCAGGAACTGTTGGAAGTCATCCTCAGCCGCGGGGTGCACCGAGTGGTCGGCGACGGCCCAGGTTGAAGCATCCATGACGGCGGTGCGTTGGTTCTCGCGCGGGGCAGGCTGCAAGAGCTCGGTTGTACACAGAAGGCCAGATCCGATGCACGAGAGCCGCTCGGTATACCCAGTAGCCGGGAGAACGATCAATCGTTCAGTCGATCGGAGCACGGCCCGGGCTGTCTCATCCGAGACCCGCGAGACCCGTTCGTAAATTCCGTCCGTCCGTGTAAGAAACGCCCCGGTGATACCCGGCTCGCGCAGCACCGAGCTGGCGGGTGAATCACTGGTCTGGACGCTGGATGAAGGCGAGAGAGCCGTCGGAGACCGGGACTCTCAGGACGTCGACGAGCCTGTTTACTGCACGGTGTTGAGCGGTCTTCCGCCGTCGGGACCCTGAAAGGCCTGAAAATGGGCGGTGGTGGGGGGACACAGGTTGAAAAGGGAAGCGCGGCCGGCTTGTGGGCAGTCAAGTCGGGTCTGGCGTGGTGGATGCGCAAAAGGCAGCATGCCCCACGTAGTGCTAAATTACGCTCCGTCCAGAGGTGCCCCGCTCCTTCCCACCCGCAGGCGGCAGCCATCCAGCTCGCCCGACGGCGGCTCCAGGTGACGGCCCAGGCCTCGGTTTTCTTACCGAGCTGGCGAAGTCATGGTTACATTGGTCGCCAGAGGCCAATCGAAGCTCCGAGCACCGGCCCGGGAAAAAACTTTGCGCTGAGCCTGAGAAGAAGCTTTGGGACAATTCTCGACAGCTGAACTTGGCTTGGGATGGAGTTGCCCTGATTACAGGTGGGTAGCATTCGATGAGGCCATATCTGTTGTTGGGGATGGGAGCTGCCGGTCTCATCAATGACGTCCCTGGTCATCTTCCGCGATCGTTAAACCTGCAGGCGGGATGGCCTGAGGTGTGTCCTGGCGATTCTGCGCGTTCCGTCCTGATCATCGTCCCCAGAGTGGCATGGGGCTGCATCCTTGGCCTGGCACACGCCACAATGACCTGCAGGAGCGGGCCAGTGTTCGAAGCACAGGCCAAGGGGTTGGGGGGCTCCTCGGTCCCAAGGCGCCGGGAATGGAAGGTACGTAAGATCCAAGTGGTTGGCGAGATCCAAGATGGAAGTCGGAAGGTTGCAAGTACGGAGTACCTTATGTACTGCGTAGTGTACAGTACTCCGTCCCCAACCTTACGATAGGTGCGTACTACCTTAAGGTACTGTGCAGGACCAAAGGTGCTCTCGACAGTGCTCCTTTGGCTCATCGGTACCGCCCCGCAGTCGTGGACTCGCCATGAGAAGCGCGTACTGTGCAGCCGTGGAAGTGCACGATATGCGAGACGGAAGAGCCTGCAGCCTGCGACCCGACGGCGCATTGTGCCCCACTCGGATGGGGAGAGTGTGGCTTGAAGATTGACAGATCGAAACAGTGCCACCCCACGTCGAGTGGGGGGCAGTTCCTCAAGCTTGGAATGAAGCAATGAAATGTCGAGCACTGCGTCTGGAATCTGGAAATTGGGACTGGCCGGTGGACGACCAGCGGGTCATGCTTTTGGGATGCCATCTGACCAGGTTGCAGAACACATGACTGCCATGCGCAGTGCACTACGGAAACGCTAGTCTAACGCTCGACCCGACCAGATAGCGAGAGCGAGGAGGAGGGGGGAGGGGATGTGTTGCGGCTGGGCTGGCACTACCTAACGTTAACTCCAGTATTGGCATCACGGGACAACCCGATCCATCCCGCCCCCGGCGTCGGAATTAGACGGGCTGCCCAGCCTGCCCTTGCGCCTTCGAGAACCCAACGAGCCCAGCCCTTTAAGGAGCGCGATCTCGATTCGTTGACCGAGAGCTGCAGTGCGTGCATGACCTGCTCTCAGGCGGCGTAACCCAAGATCAACCCCAGACCTTCATCAGACTCAAAGAATTTGGGGCGTAGAGGCTTCGGTCTACGTTTCTCGAAATCACGTCGCGTGGTTTTGCCGCGTGGCGCTGTAAAAGTTCATTCTCGGTACTCGGGTAACCATGCCTGTTTTTTTCTGCGCGGCTGTGACGCGTGCTTCAAACCGGCGTGACTTCGCCTGCTACCACGAAACAGGAGAAGAAAGTCGCCTTCATGGGTACGGTAAACACAATGCTCAACTCAGCGGACTTGGGGTACGATCGGTTCAACAACTGGAGTTTTCACTTGTCTGCCTCTGAAGGAGGCAAACAGTATAGTACCTAATACAGAGTACATACAACCACAAGAGCAACGGGAGGTGCTCGAGCCAGGTAGAACACAGTTCAAACCCGCCCGCCAGCAGCTTGGAGAGCGGCTCCTGACCTGGTTCAACGGCCCGTGACACTGCGCTCACTGACTTCCGTTGACCACCAACCCCCCGCCCCCCTGCTCGGTGCCCGCCAACACATCCAAGCATAGCCAACAGCGAAACCCATTACCCCGGTGTCGGAAAAGAAAATTGACAGCTAAAGTAGCAGGTGTGACGCGCCATATGTACCGTGTACTACACAGGATTTTTCAGCGAGGCGAAAACAGAAATGCGCTGGTCTTCGACAACATATGGCTGACAAAAACATACAAAACTTCATGCTCTGTAAGTGAAACGATGACCGAGCCCGGGTCACCAGTGCAAATGCTCGAAGCAGAGAGAATAAAATAAAACGCGCATGCTGGGATACACAGAGATATACGAGTTATGTGACAAGAAACAATAGGAATTCTGATGGACATGTCCAAAGAAGAAGAAAAAAAGTAAAACAGGCCAAGAGAATGATGGCTGGTGGTGATGTCGGTTCTCAAACCGGAGAGGCGTCGGTTGGGTGTGTCAAACAAAAGTGAAGCCACAACGCTGGATGGCCGCAACATGCCAGGCAGCGGAGTGTCGGTGGTGGTGGGTATAACGCGGGCTGGTCGTAAAAAAAAAATCCAGTGAGGTAGCCGCCTTCGTGAACAAAGCGTCGTCATCAGGGCGGTCGGGGCATAGTATTCGGGACGTCGTCGAGGATCAGGACCCGCCTCTTCGGGATCTGGGAGGGCGAAAGTGGGAGAATAGCAGAGCCTGCAAATGTACCCCTTCGCCTCAGCCGGAACCCAGATTGAGCCAGCTCATGTCGTCGCGCACAGGCGCCTGCGAGGGCTGTCGTGGCGCCGGTGTCCGGGAAGGCGCTTGCGGCGAAGGCCTCAAGCCCTGGGAGGCGGGCGTGAGCGCTGTCGAGTACAGGCCGGTGAAGGAGCTGTTGAGCGAGCGGCCCGCACCCCACGGCTGGTTCGTCGCGGTGGGATCCCATGCCTCCTGAACCGATTCCGGAATTCCGCTCGAATATGCCGAGACGGATCCGTCGCTCACGCCGCTGACCGGCCGCTGCGTCTCGATCCGCCCGCTGAGCCCTTCCTTCAGCCTGTCGTTGTACACCGAGATGGTCGGGCTCTGGGCGTTGACGCGGCTGAACGACATGCGCGACTCGGCAGCGGCAGGAAACAGAGGCGGCACGGTGGCGCTGTCTTGGGTCATGCGGTGGGTTGGTTCGCTGTAGCGAGAGCTCCCTTCCGAGCGGAGGGTAGTCCTCCTTGAGTTGTTCATCGCGGCATTGTTGTTGCTGTTGCCGTTGTGGTTGTTGTTGCTATTGTTGTTACCGCTTCCGAATCCAAGGAGATTCAGCGTCGAACCGCCAGACCAGTACCTGTTCCACCCAGAGCTCCGTCGCGTGCTCCCTGGCCGATCACCTCCCGCCGTCAGATTCCGCGGCTTCGGTCCTGCCGTGCTGGCTGCGAATGCCACGCCCTTCTCTTCGCGGCCCTGTTGCGACCCCTGCGGAGGGCGCATTGTCGGAGCGGACTGAACGGTTTGCGGGATCGGCTTGCTGATGGTGCTCTTGAACGCCCTAAAGGTGCTGTCCGACGAGTCACGTCTGCTCTCATTGCTCGACTTGCGGCTGAGCCCGACCGGGGCCAATTGCTGCTGAGCTGAGCGGCCCATCAAGATCGCCATGGACGACTGCGAGCTCTGTGAGCCCTGTGACTGGTGCCCGCGGAAGACACCGGGCGAGCCAGGCATACGAGGCAGGCTGTCGTTGGCAAACGCAAGGCCACCCTTCTCGCTCGGTGAAAACCCGCTGGCCCTCCTCAGATGGCCTGCCTCCATGTGAGCCTGCCGCCTCATCTGCCTCTTGATGCACAGGTATGCGAGAAGCAGGACGCCCGCCAGCCCAAAGAAACCGCCCAGGGCGGCGCCGAGAATAGTGTTGAGCGGTGGGCCGGAATTGTCCGACACCGCAGGCACAGCGCTATCGGACGGAGTCTGAGTCGCTGCGACGGCGCCCGTCACGGTCGCCGATACGAGCGTGGACGAGACGGTCGCAGATGTCTGCGTGAGTGTCGAGGCGGAAGCCGAAGTCGAGGTCGTCGAGGTTGCGGTGCTCAGGGACGATGTCGAGGAGGTGTCGGTGTTGAGCAATCTGAATTGGGCCAGCTTCGCCCCCGCATCCTCCCAGCAGTTTTGTCTCGCATCGAACATGCAGAGCACATCTTCAGTATTGCCGCCCGCAATCACAACCGTGTCATCGGGCCCCTGAGCGAGACAGAAGTTGCTTCTGGTGGTTTTTGGTGCCAAGGTCGAATTGTATGCCGGCCAGTCGTTCAGTGTCAGCGGCGCCGCACCCCTTCTCTCTCTGCTGCCTGATTCGCTCCTCTTCCTCGACGACCGCCGACGAACTGGCGCGGCATTCGGCACCGGCACGCCAGGTCCACTAAACAAGACTGTCCGCTTGACGGAGTTCGGTGACGAGGTCATGTCGAATGTAATGAGATGCTTCGACCCGTCGTCACCCGTCAACAACGCGGCCTTTATTGACGAGGTATCCTTGGCCAGCGGCGCAGCTAATGACGCGCCCGAGTCTACCCAGTTTCGTTCTCGGCTGAACAGGAAAACCTGTCTGTTTGACGGAGTCCCGCCAACCATGACAGCCTCGCTTGCGGACCAAGGGAGGAGGATAGGCCGGATCGCTGATGGAGGGGGGTTGGGAGAGGTGTACGCGAGAACCTCGTACGGGGCGGACGCGCCAATTGTGAAGGTTTGCGTTGAGCCCCCTTGGGTCCCATCTTGGCGTCCAGCGAAGACGAGGATCGAGTCGGTGCTGTTGAGATAGACGGCGCTGTGTCCTACCCGCTGGTCCGTTACCACCTGTGACAGCTTGATCGTCTCCCACTTCCCCGTCGAGTAGGTGTATTTCTGCAGGCCTTGATACCCAGCCGAGCCCCCGACACCCCCAACCACAAAAAAGGCCGAGGTGGACGGAGTGCCCGTTGTCGAGCCGACGCAAACGCCGTCGGTAACCTTCTCACCCTGTGTTAGCTCCTCCCACTGCGCCCCCGGCGCCAACCGCAATGCTTGGAATGCATCGGCCGAATATGTGTACAGTGTGTTGTTGAAGATGACGGAGCACGCGTTATCCAACGCAATCTTTGGCTGAGGAAGCGACATCGTGTCAAGGGCTTCGCCACGCCGGCTGGTGATCAGCAGGACCTGCCCGACGGTGCCTCCAACGGAGAGGGGTGGGCCTCAATGGCGATAGATTTGGAGCCTGGGTCACCAAGCCATGTCGGCTTCGGTACGGAAGTGACTCGGTTCGGTTGGCTTGCTCGCAAGGAGGCGGTCCAGAAGTCCGGACGTTGGCTTCAACGGTTCACGAGCAGGGAACAGAATAAGAAAAACAGCGAACGTCGATCTGGAACTGGAGGACCGGCCCCTGTTGGTGGGAGAAGAGTGGATGATCGACGGAACAAAACTGGAGGCTGTTTCCGCAGGAACAAACGAGGTGTTGAACGCCGGCAGTTGAGCGTGGGCGTCGAGGAAACAACGCTCTCGTGTCCTGAAGGGCTTCGTGTCGCAGAACGGGGAGGGGGTTGAACGTGAATTGTGGTTCCTGCCGCAAAGATGTTCGATGGGGCGGGCGCACGCACGCGATCCTCCTGAGGGACCCCTGGAACCGACGGCGCACGGGGTAATTAGTGAGGAACAACTGTTCGAGTCTCAGTCCGGGACTGGGCGGGGACTCTCGGCGGGCGGGAGAGGGAGAGGCGGCGAGCTGGCAGACTACAAAAAACCGTGCCGGGCGAGTTTCGATGACGGCCAAGGGCGGCTTCTCCTGAGGGCGATGCGCTTTCTGTTGAGCTCGATGATGACTGACACACGGCGTACCACGGCGAGGGAGGAGAGCGGCGAGCGACCGAGACATTGAGCGACAGGCCGGCGGCATCGAGGCGACCAGCTCCGCGATCCACCTGGACAGCGGGAAATGAGCCAGTCGAGCCGGGGAGGGGGCGGAGGGTCTGACAAGGGGCACGGGAGCCAGGGGCATGGTCGAATCAGGGGCGCCAATGGGGGCGGGGAGGTCCATGGCGCTCATTTGCAGCCCTTCATGCGAGCTACCTCCGTCCCCCATCCAGCCGCAGTGGCCCGCCGAGGTACCCAAACCCCATGGCCACTTCGCTCGCGAGCTGGCGCAGAAAGGGGCACAGGCAATCCTCGCAAACGCAAACAGGTCGCGAATCCGACGTGGGCTTGCCGGGCCATCACTGGCCGTGTCTCTCTGGCATCTCAGCACTGCGTTCTACAGGAGTGACCTGTTCGCCACCAGGCCCCGTCCTGGGCTTGTCTGATCAAACCCCCCGGTGCCCCCGTGGCTGGCCGACCGAGGACTGCGCAGCGCACCCTTCGGCAAGCGGCAGCATCGTGCAATCGTCTGCCGCGTGGGCAGTTTCAAAGCCACAGCAGCCTCCACGGGCAGCAGTCAGCGCGCAAAACAGGTTCGGCATAGCGTCGTCTCGCTGCGCTCCAATCGTCAACGTACCAAGTAGGAAAATCCCCGGCGTGTCGCTCTGGTGGGCACCCACCGCTTGTCACATCGCGCTGGCTGGGGGCCATCGGGGGATGCCATCGTGACATTCGATAGAACGTTGCGCACACACTCTGTGGCTCGACAGCGGGATGCCATGCCATCGAATGGCCGCCCTGTTCTGCACTTTTTCTGAAACGCTGGGACCCCCAGACTGCGCGCCGAGACTAACCGGGAAAGGAAGCCGCGCCTGCACCCGCCGCTTCAATGTGGGCCCACTGCACGCTGGTGGTCCGTGGGCTCTTTGCTTCGCGACCTGAGAAAACAGAGCCTCTCACCCGACGTGAAAGGCTCGCTTGTTGGGGGATGATTGCCCGTTTCGCATGCAGGCGATGATGTCAGTGCCAAACGCCAGAATATCATCCCGACGCTGTGGCTCGCCATGACTCGTCAACCAGCCGTATTTTCCTGTATACATTACGGTGTACATAAACATTGGCAGTCCGAAGTCGAGCACAATCGACCTGCTGTCAAATGAGCCCTGCCAAAATGGCCGGCTGCGACCCAGCCTCCAGCCTTCAGCATGGGACGACGTAACCGCCGGGCGGCGGGGACGGTGACATTCGTGTCAGCGAGTCTTCGACATGGCCCCGGCGGCAGTGCGTGTGCCTGCCGTCTCGCCATTGCGGGTATAGCTTCATTGCCAGCCACAGGTGATGGTGCCTTGCTGCTCTCCGCGGCTCGGCGGTGTCAAATGGGAGACGCGGATCCGGATGCCCTCCTCAGGCTGGTCCGATACGCAGGCGCCCCCATTTCCCTCCCTCCAATGTCCTCCGTACGACGCAAGACAAATGTCGAAGTCTTCGCGATGATCAGTTCAACTCGCTATCCATCACCCGGTCACTAGCCCACCATCTTACTGTCCAGTTTCCACGCTATCACAATCTTGTCTCGCTGCCCTCTCCCTTAGCCGCTCAACAACTCGTGTCGTGTGGTCAGGATTACAAACATCAACTGACACCTCTCTTGCTCGCTGTGCATTAGCCGTCCCAGTCGCTCAGTTGGTACAAGTCTTGAATAGGCAAAGGACACTCCGTTGGCTTGATGAAGTCGTGAGTCACAAAGTGTTACTACGACAACGTCTTCGACATCGTTGAGTAACCGGCAGCAACTCACCCAGCTTACATCACATCACCAAGGTGTGCGAATTTTAGGACCGTTTCATCACTGGGATGTTCCAGAACAAAGGATTAGGAACTATATACATCTTAGAGGCTGGGTGATCTGGTTGAGAGCGCCACTGTCTCCTCTGAACTGACCACGATGGGAGAGAAGATAGATAGTTAGCAGAGCATTGTTGTCTTAAACGGCCACTTCGCCGCTTTCAGTACAACATTGAACTCAACAGGTCTGTGTCATTGTCAGGAAACGAGTTTGCTCACTCAAACAGACAACTTGACACACAATGGAATCATGGCCGTCATCGACTACAACGATGGTACAAAGCCCCCTGCAACAACGGGCATTGGGTAGGTACGATGGAAGCGGGAAATCTGGGAGTGAGCTCCGAGGTACTACTTACAAGATCAATAACAAAGCTGTACCTTTCAAGAGCTACTTGGGAGTTTGTCACACTTTGTCTCCAAACTTTTCTTTCATTGATAGATGGCTTGGGCCACGTCGCACACACGAACACTGTCCAGCCTTCGTCGTGGGAAACAGAATGAGAGGCATTGCAGCTGCGCTTCAAAGCAGGCACGACACCGGACAGTCTTGTCCTTGCAATCCAACCCATATGCCGCTACTTATTTGGGCAAGTTAAGCCTTCGGATGGCCCATTTAGGTAACACAATGTGTGCAGTCTTGAGGTTTGCGTAACACGCAGGTTGACCCGGGTATCAATGTCCCATTTCCTTCCCCTCTATCTACAATCCAAAACAAAACAATCTATGCCCGACCAAAACGCCCCATTTCAGACAGATCGAAACCCAGCGCTCCTTGTTCATGCTCCAGAGGCCCAATCAAACACCAAAATGGCAATCAAAGACAAACGCTGATGACCCGGTCTAATACCTCATAGTGGCGGTGACCCTTAAGCACCAGAGACAGACGCTTTTGATACCCTCCATGCCACGCCTCAGTAAAACAACCAACCAAGAACAAAGAAAACATGACAAAGCCCCAACTTCGCTTCTCTTTCTCATTCTCATTCTCACTCTCACTCCAGCAACCTGTAGATTCCTTCCTGAATCTGTGTCAGCACATTCACAGAGTGAACAGGACAAAGAGGAGAACCCACCACATTCCTCCACAGCCTGCACACTACACAGGGGTAACAAAAGCCTCTGGGGGCAGCTGCGCCCTCTTCTCGTGAAAGGACGCGAGGGCTAGGCCAAAGTCCCAATTGGCAGGGCCGGAAAGACAAAGCTCGGCGTATTCGGCCGTCATCCCGGTTTGCTTCGCCAGCTCCTGAACCATGGCGAGCCGGGTCGCCGGATCCAGGGCCGGCGGCGCAGCGACGACGACGGGAGCGACAGGCGCAACTGGGTTGAGCGCGGCCGGGACCGGGGCGGCGACGACACCTGGCGTCTGGGGCGTCCAGGTCCGCAGCGTCAGCTTGTCGCTGACGACGCGGTAGGGGTGCCGGGCGCCGGGCATGCTCGGACCGAGTATGAAGGCCCGGGAAAACTCGCGAATGCCTGCGAGCTGCTGGCTCACATCCACTTCCTCGAACCGGCTGATGACGTTGATAAGGAGGCCCATGGCTGAGTTCTGCCCGGAGGGGTCGGCGAGGTTGGCGAAGGTGTGGCAGTCGATTTTCCAGAGCTCGGTCAGCTCCAGACTGGCATGACGCGTCGCGGGCAGCGCGGCCCAGAGTTCCGATATCAACGGTCTCCCCGTAAACAACCTCTGTTGCGTCGAGGAATTCCTGACGCCCAGTTCGAGAATGTTACGGGTGTACTTGGTGTACGATTGCGTGGCGGGTGTGCCTTTCGGGACAGCGCTCTCGTCGACGGAAAAGCACGAGTCCGCATCGTAAAACTGCGCGGCGAGATCTGCGCGGTCGTGGTCGTAGAGGCGGAAAAAAAGGTGCAGGAAGGTGCTCGCGACGTTGTTTTCGCCATCCCGAAGGTTGGAGGGTAATCGAGGAAGCGGCGTGGGGTACCAGGCTTTGAGGGAATCTGCTGCCTCTTGAGGGGTCCGAACCCGCTCGCCGTTCAAAATTTGGAGCGAGGGAAACCAGTCGACAATTTGGGGCAAGGAGTTTGGTTGGGAAACGATTGGGTTCCCAACGAGGTGGAGCTCTTCCAGGCGACGGAACTCGTGTCGCCATTTGGAGATCTTGGATGGGTCTTCAAGCTGGTTACCGCTCAGGTCTAGGCGGCGGAGACGGGGTAGGGCGTGGGCGAGCGTGAAAACTTCAGAGACGTCAAGGATGGCGTTGTTGGCGAGAGAAACAGCTTGGATGGCCTCTTCCTTAGCGTCAGAGTTGTCGTACTGACTGCTTGTCAGGTGGAGCAGTGCCTTGAACGATTTCCCAGCCAGGTTCTTCGAGGCGAAGCTACCCATGGTGACGAGGATCGGATCTGCGCCCAGCGCAGACAAATCGAGCAACTTCTGTTCGGCGTTGTACCGCGAGGCTAGGATTCCCAGCAACTTCTGTCTCGCGTCTACGGTGGCCGGGTCCTTGACAGACGTCCTGTCAGGTCCGGGAACCGGCTCGCTGCTCTCTTCAATGGTCAATGGCGCCCCGGCGTACGTGTATCCGTTGAGTCGTAATATGTGCGAGGCATCGTCCTTGGAGACCTTGACAAGAACATAGTCGCCTTGCATGACCCCCTAGACCGCGTTAGCATGCACACAAAAATCGAAGGACGAGAAGAAACGGAAATCGACGACGACGTACCTTGCCAAGGGTGATGGGTCGCTCCCTGGAAGCCTTCCTCTCCAGAAAGTCGAGAAGCGAGCGAAGGCCACCGTCCGGATTGTTGGCCGCCTTGCTGTCTTTGAGGCCGCGAATCTTGAGCGTCGTTTTGTTGAACTGGGCTTTCGAGGTGCGGCCGGTGCCATCGCTGTCGGACACGTAGTTCCTCAGATTCTGTGCTAGGCGCCCTGAAGCACGTGTCGCTCTGCCGCCTCGAGAACCACGGGCGCCACGGGCGGAGCGAGTCGGAGGGCCGGCTGAGCGAGAGGCACTGCCCATGGAAACGTCTCCATCCTGATCCGTCCTGGGCGCGGTATGCCGCTTGCCAATACCGCCACCACGAGTAAGGCGGGGGCCAGGCCTAGCACTGCGGGCGCCGCGAGGACCTGTGGGGGGCGCCATTCGGTAGCTGGAGTCGAGTCGGTGTGAAACGAGCACAAGCGGGGTGCGCTTGCCTCAAGTTGCAGCTTGCTCAAGTCAGGAACAGCGAGCTGTAGTAGGTGTCGCGATGCTGGAGGAGCGAACTGAAATACGTAGGCGAATGCGCAACTCGTGGGTAGCGTGATTCACGGGTGGGTTCTGGAAGCAACAGGCAGAAGACGCGTTAGGAAGGAACTGAAGTGGGGCCCGAAGCATAGTTCTTTAAGCCCCCGAGGCCCCAGCTTGAAGTGCCCCACCATGTGCCCATCTTCCATGTGAAAGCGCCCCACTGATCGCTTCGTCCCGCAGAGTCTGAGCTCGGGGCAAGATACCCAGAGACCTGCATCTTGCTTCATGTACACGTCAAAGTCTTTAGAAACAACCTAGGTCACAAGAGCAATGATTAAAACTGTGCAGTGCGCACTTGACGCTGAAAATATGGTTATCTTTGAGTCCGGCTCTTTCGTCCCTTTGTTGTTGCTTGTGATGCCAGCCATTCCAGAAGAGACGGGAAGTTTGGAAGGTACCTTGTACTTGTACCGTTCACTGCATAGTACAGCCGCACGTGAGAGGGCGCCGGGACGCGTCACTCCAAAGACCGTTAGTCGCGCTTCACACGGTTGGCTTGCTTGCCAAGACCATTGCATCTCACGGATGAGTGCGTTGACTGCCATCCGCCGGTCCGTCTACGCACCCACCCCAATGTAGTCGCTTCCTCGCGGTCCAACTGTGGCGCCGCATTTCGACACACAGTCCCGGGCCTGCGACGACCATGGACGACGACGAATTCGACGATGTGGCCGACGACGACCTGCTCCTCGCCCTTACTCAAGCGGCTGATGCAGCGCCGCAGCCACTCGACCAGGAGGGAAATCTGAGCGCAACCCGCCGAAGAGATGCCCTACACTACAGGCCATCGGCTCCGTCGAACTGCCCAGCTGGGTGGGCGCCCACGCGTCAGCAGAGCGCCATCGGCGTTGCACGCTCGCTCAACAAAGCCCAGATTTCCAACAGCACTAACGCCAAGAACGCGTCCCTTGATGATCTGCCGTCCGATGCATTTGACAGCTCGCCGGAGCGGTCTGCCCACAGGTCGCATCCACAGCGCCGGCTGGTGGCGCCGCCCCAGAACCTCCGCCAGACGACTCTATGGGGCGGGACATTGCGAGAGGACCACGAGGTGGCATCTCCGCATCTCCAAGGTCGCCCGTTTCGCGCCGATCTCCCCCCAGAGACGCCAACCCATCATGAGCTCAACCATCGCGAGTTGTCGACCTGGGTTTATCCTCTCAACCTCGGACCCATTCGGGACTACCAGTTCAGCATCGTCAAGAACGGCCTCTTCAACAACACTTTGGTTGCACTTCCCACCGGCTTGGGCAAGACCTTTATTGCGGCCACCATCATGCTCAATTACCATCGCTGGACCAAACGTGCCAAGATCATATTTGTAGCACCCACGAAACCGTTGGCTTCCCAGCAGGTCCAAGCCTGCCTCAGCGTCGCCGGCATTCCGCGGTCACAGGCAACGTTGCTCACTGGGGAGACCCCTCCGGTCTTGCGGGAGGGGGCCTGGGAGACCAAGCGACTCTTCTTCATGACGCCCCAGACCCTGATGAACGACCTCTCCAAGGGCTACGCCGACCCCAAGTCCATCGTGCTGCTCGTTATCGACGAGGCCCACCGCGCGACCGGGGATTACGCCTATGTCAAGGTCGTCGAGTTCATACGGCGCTTTTCAAAAAGCTTCCGCGTCCTCGCGCTGACCGCCACGCCTGGGTCGACGGTCGAGGGCGTGCAAGACATCATCGACAACCTCGGCATCTCCCACATCGAGATCAGGACGGAGGAGTCGATCGACATTCGCCAGTACGTTCATTCACGGAACATTGACACGGTGACTTTTGATCCCTCGGACGAGATGAACGAGGTGCGGAATCTGTTCTCTAAGGCGCTGAAACCGTTGGTGGACAAGCTGAGCTCGCAAAACATATACTACGGCAGAGATCCCATGAGCTTGACCACCTACGGCTTGCTCAAGTCGAGGCAGGAGTGGCTAGCCGGGCCAGGCAGGCACGTAAACCAGGGAACAAAGTTTGTGATGATGGCCGTATTTGGCATTTTGCAGAGCTTGGCTCACACCATCAAACTGCTCAACTTCCACGGTATCAAGCCCTTCTACAACAGTCTAGCCGAGTTTCGAACTACCGAAGAGGGCAAGCCAGGACAGGGATCGAAGCTCAAACGGCAGCTTCTCGCCGACGAGAGTTTCCAGAAGATGATGTCCTCGATCGAACGCTGGATGAGAGTACAAGGCTTCAACGGGCACCCGAAGCTGACATACCTTTGCGAGACGCTTGTCAACCACTTCATCGACGCCGGCGAGGGCTCCAACACGAGAGCCATTGTCTTCAGCGAGTACCGCGACAGCGCCGAAGAGATTGTGCGCCTTCTGAACGCGCAGCCGCTCATCAGCGCCACCGTGTTTGTGGGGCAGGCCGACTCGAAGAGGAGCGGGGGCATGAAGCAGAAGCAGCAGATTGAGACTATAGAGAAGTTCAAGAGCGGGAGTTTCAATGTCCTCGTCGCTACCTCCATTGGTGAGGAGGGTCTTGATATCGGTCAGGTCGATCTGATCGTCTGTTATGACGCCTCAGCCTCGCCGATTCGAATGCTGCAGCGGATGGGCCGTACGGGGAGAAAAAGGGCGGGGAGTATTGTGCTGCTCCTCATGAAGGGCAAGGAGGAGGAGAAATTTATGGATGCGAAGGACAATTACCAGAAGATGCAGCAGCTCATTTGTGACGGCGACAGCTTCTCCTTCCGCCACGACCTGTCGACGAGAATTGTCCCGCGCGACATCAGGCCCGAGGTCGACAAGCGTCATGTCGACATTCCCATTGAAAACTCCCAGGACACGTCTTTGCCGGAGCCCAAGAAGACCGCCGCTGGGCTGAGAAAGAAGGCGGCCAAGAAGAAGTTCAACATGCCCGACGGGGTGGAAACGGGCTTTATGAAAGCTTCATTTTTCGGCCGGCCAGCCGCAAAAGCCACCGGAAAGTCCAAGCCGCCGGCTGAGACGGATTTCCTCGCTGAGGTGCCCGAACTGGGGCAGGTCGTGTTGAGCAAGTCGCAAAACGACCGATTTGAAAGACTGTACAAAAGCTTGCCAAAGGCTCCCTTCAGCCAGGTGCAGGAGCTGGGCTTTGATGACCTTAATTTCGGAGCCTATCCAGCCGCTCAGAGAGTGCTTCGCCGTACGGTCAATTTGCAACACGGCGGGTTCACCAAGAGATGCGTAAGGCTGCTTAAAGTGCTGGGGAGGTACCAGGACGCCCCAGAACGACTCATGGCACCGTATGGTACGACGGACCAATCATCATGGGAACAACTTCCACTTACGCCGTTTGCCGACGAATCGTGCGACGATGATCATCAAGGCGAGCTCAGTCTCAACAGTGCGGGACTTCCGAGACAAGTTGGAGAGCACAGCGTGCCTGCAGCAGCAAAGACAACAGGTAGGAAGTCCAGTTCGAAGCGGAGGGCAGAAACGGGGGTCTTTAGCGACTGTGAGAAAGTGGAGGATGACGAAGAAGACGACTCGCAGAACTGCTCCGCAACCGTATCGCGACAACGCGGCAGAAAACGCGGCAGAGCCGCTACAAGGAAAGGCCGAGGCGGGCTTAGGCCGGTCGGGGATCATCTGGAGGATCTGGGAGACGATTGCACTCGGACCAGTGACCTGGAAGAATCAGATGGTTCTGACAGTGGCGCCGACCTCGATGGCTTCGTCGTCGGAGACGATGTGTTCACATCCAGCAACCGGCAGAGGTCGACCGGTCCTAGCACGCCAGGCTCGCCGGATTCCAGCTTGGGGCGCCAGCGTGAAGAACACGTTGTGCCTGATGAGAGGCCGTTCTACGAGCCGATGCAGTTTGGTCCCACGCAGGATACGGACGACGACATGCCCGATTTGGCGGAGCTGGCTGCTAAGACCACGTCGGCAAAGAGGTCCACGGAGACGCACAGATCGAGGACGACATACCTTGAGGAGGAGGACCGCACGGACGAAGAGCTGCCTAAGCCGTCACCGCGGAGACCCCCGGCGAAAAGGAGACGGCGAGTGCTTGCAGACAGTGATGATGATGAATAATGCCTGTTATGCCTTGGCTTGGGTGGCTCCCTGCTGGCTAGAGATCTCGGAGGCCGGGTCAATGAGTTGTTGATACCCTACCGATTGCTTCCAATTGTGCACTCGGCTAGTCACTCGCAGTGCACATCGATACGTATGGCCATGAATAATGATGATTGAGCCCGTCACTAGATGTTTTTTCACGGAAAGTACTGCATGTTTGTTTAGCGAGCATCGATTCGTCTATCCATCCGCCTCCTTGCACCAACTTCCCCTTCTCAACCTACCTATTCTAATACGGACTACACAGCAAACACCGTCTGTCCCCCTTACCAACCCTCCACCTCTTCTCGCGCCCAGCACTCCATCACGCCCACTCATCGCTTCATCAAATCACAGGCCCTCCGTTTGGCCCCAACTTCTCGTCGAAAACACCCGACTTTCTTCAACTTCTCCCCTCCGGCCCGCCCTTCTCCCTCCCCTTCCCAACCCCCCTTCGGGTCCCCAAATAACCCCTTTCCAGACCGCAGCCACTCCTCCACACACCGCCGCGCGAACGACCGCTCGGTCAAATCGGCCTCCACGCCGCGCCAGTCCAGCATGTCGACGCGGGCTGCGAAACGCGGGTTCTGCGCCCGCAGACGTCGTCGGAGGTCGGGCTGCTTGAGCAGGAGATATGTCAGGAGCTCGGCGGGGGTAGAAGGTAAGGGCTCGCCGGTGGGGGTGTTGGCTGAGTGGAGGAGGGAGGTGAGATGGGTGCGGAGGGTGGAGAGGAGGCGGGCTGCCGAGGGGGTGGTGTAGTGGTTTGGGGGGAGGCTGTTGGCTGAGTTGGTTGGGTTTTGTAGAGAGGAAGAAGGGGGTGAAGGTGGGCACGGTGATATAGGGGAAGGAGAGGGCAACACGGCGAGAAAGGGCTGAGGGTTGGTTTGGGTAACGCGACGGGGGATAAAGACAACCTTGGGTGTGGCCCAGGTTGCCTCTGTGGCGGTACGGAGACCTGTCGGGGATGGTATCGGGGAGCCTTCGAAACGGTCGGTTGACCATTGGAAACTACAGCTCTGGATGTTACGCTCCTCCCCTTTTGGTTCAGTCTCTGGACCGGGGCATCGTTTCCATACGTGGGTGTCGGCAAGACTCCTCGGTGGGCAGCTTCTTAGTTCGGCATGCACGGAGATTGCTGGCACACGCGAGGTCCTGGATTTGGAGATACTTGAAGGTTGGCACGGCCCGTATGAAGGCTTTTCGTACACATTTCGTGACTGTGGCGTTAGTTGGGTTGCGGATGAGCGAATCTCCCGATGCACCATCTCGGAGAAGACGGGGTTGTGGTCAACAAGGGGCAACGTCGGCGTGCTTCGTTTCGTAGCATGTTGGCTAGGTGGGTGTCCGGGGCTGGGTGGTTGCCGTTGTGCCAGTCCCTTTCTTTGACGCCGAGATACGAATGTGCGGTTTTTGGGGCATACGACAGAGGTTTCTGACTGCAGAGCTTCCTGTAGGGCGCTTGCTTGTACGGCAGGCAGCTTGGCAAGAACAGTAATGTCTCCGTTGATGTATGCTGATGTTTCCTTGTGAAGGTGAGCCCGGGGGCACGGCCGTGGTGCGTCGTTCATACATATCGCGTCTTGGGAAAGGCTTACCTCTACCGCCTCATCGGCGCCACCACCTGGCAGCCAGCGTGATAAGAAGTGGTTGATGACCACCATTACTCTCTTCTGTTACTCTCGGATCTGTCAAGTTGCGCCGTTGTTCGTTCACATACATTGACGTTTAGTCGAGAAGAAAGTGAGGGGCAGGATACCAAATCGATGGTCAACGCCAGGCCAAACAACACACCAGATTTGAGATCCTCGAGACAAGTGAACTAAATGAACTCGGAAATGGGGCTCACAAAGCAACTGACCCAACTGCGGACTTGAGTCGGGTTCAAAAGGCGGCCTCGAGACAGAACACCCTTTGAAGGCAGAGAGAACAATGGGCGCTGTTTGCGTTGAACAAAGAGAAGGGGGTCCATTGTATGGCCCGCCAACCACGGGTTGCTACCGTTCATCTTCTGTCTGCAATGTTATACTTCTTTGCGAGATAGCAAGTTGGTTCTGGGGGATCCATTGCACAACGACTTGGGGTCATGGTCATTGGACCCGCCAGGTAAGATCATGGGCAAGACGAGGTTTCATCGTCCATAGTGCGTGTCTTCAAGCGATCCTTGTGCCACTGCTGATGGGGGCATGCTAATGCATGGTTGGTCGGGACTGCTACCTAGGTAGTGACAAGTAGTGCCTTCTATTGGACCTCGCATAATGTTCGCGCAGTTTAAAAGGCGGGCACACGCTCTGCTCGAGGTAAAATGAGACTCGACGCACATGAGGGACCACTCACTCGGAAACCTATTACGGCTACTGAACTTTATATCGGAAGTAAACCAGCCTAGAAACACAGCCAGACACCCCATTGACCGGCTCTGTTCTCTGGGTTTACCAGAAGCACAAAATGGCTCATTCAAGCGCAGGTCGCAGAGACATGACACCGTTCCCAAATTCTCACAAGTCGCCCACTGGAGAGAGTGGGAAGCAATCGGTCATCGCGGTTGTGCTAGGGCTGCTCTGCTGGCGCAAAGCAACTGTTACGAGCACCTCTGCAGACGCATTTTCTCAGGGCCCGGGGCTCCAGCATAGCGTCGCTGATAACCGTGCCACTGGGATAACCAGCACCGTTCGCCACGAGAGAACGGCTGCGGTGTGCCAAGTCCAGCAGCTAGATCACCCAAGGAGGTTTGATTCGGATGGGCGACCGACCTGCTGCACTCCGCACGCTCACCATCAACAAGCTCCCGTAGGTTTAGGCATCAGAACAACCGCAAGGCATGCGTATGCAGGAGGTGAGGGTGAGAATGGATTACCAAGACCATTGGGGCCGAACAATGTAGCCCACAGGCTACTCCCTACCTAGGGAACACAGGGGACCGGCTCAGAACCGTCGATCGGAGGAAACAGAGCCAGTTACCCAGCCAGTCTCGCCAGTCTCGCCAGTCTTGCCCGGCAAGACGCTGACAGACCCGTCTAAAAACATGACTATTCCTGTTTCCCTCATCTAAGAGCCCGGAGAAATCCCATGGCCGCCCAGGTATGCTCCCGCCGGCCATACAGAGCATTTGTCTCCGCTGACTCCAACGGAAAACCCCAGGGGATACCAAAGGTTAAGAGAAGCTCGTCAAAATCACGTTGTCATCTGGTGAAATGGCCTGATTTGCACTGACGGGAGAGATGTGCAGCAGTGTCAGGGACGTGTAAACACTTGATGCCGTGTGCTACTGGAAGATGGACGAGCCAGGTAGCCCGAGAGACGATACAGCTGCGGGCGACGATGGGAATATCTTCTTCACGACCATCTCGTCCTGTGATGGACATTGCATGCCCTATCCTGTTGCCTTGGGGTGTGGATGTGGTGACGACCCTGCCAAGGGAACATTAAGCAGGCACCGGGGAGGGAGAGGTTGATGCCTGCCGGGCACTTGGAGGTATAGGACGATTTGGCTTGCCGGAGTAGGTGATGAACAAAGAACTAAAATTACGCGTTTACGTGTCAACGTCTAGAAACTGCCGCCAGTGAGGGCATCGGCCCGAGAAAATGGCTATTGCCTGGCGCGCCTGGCCTTCGGAATGCGGCCGCTGCGGCTCTGCCCAGTACGCAGACGGCCGAATCAGCAGTGAGTCGTCCCAAGAATCCAGGTGCCTGAGTCAGACGCGGGGGAAGGGAGGAAATCCGGTTATTGGCCGCGTAACCAAGTACTATGTAACTGCGGGCGTTGCGTTGCTTCCGCCAAGTGTCCTGCTGCCGAGAAGGTGACGGATACCTTCTTGAGGCTCCCAGTTTCTCTGCGGTCTCATTCGTGGAGAGGGACAAGCATGTCACCGTAGGGCTGAGTTGTGGCAGTCTTGGCTCGACACGGAAAGGGATGGTGGCCCCTTGCTCGGAGTCCTGCCGCATGATCGGCTGCTTGGCGGACGCAGAGACGGAGAGAAGGGCAGAATGAGGACGGAGGACGACATCGTATCAAAGCTGCGAGCCGGATCGTCCTCGCCAAAAGGCTGGACGGCCACGGTCCGGCCAATCCTAGGACCGCCAAGGTTGCCCACTGTCACTGGCTACGGCCACCTGAACCGTTGGCTCTGCAGGACCATGCAGACGGTGCTTCGTCCTGCACACTCCGTACTGTGTATGAGTCTCAACACATCTGTTGAGAGCATGGTTGGGGGCAAGCGTCTGAAGCTGCTTCAGGTCTTTGCAGACATCCGCTCGGCTCGCCGCTTGACTGGTCGTTACATGCTTGAGCCGCCCTGCTGCAGCACGCTTCTCTGAGAAATCTTCCGCCCTTTCCGTGTCAACGGATTGTGCCAACGGATTGTGCCAGTTCATGCGGTGCCGCAGGTGACGGGAGCTGACCGTTTCGCGGCGGGACGGCTGACTGGTCCTGGCCTCCCGCCAATCTGATGAATGGGCTGCCGCAAACGGCCGTGGCTGAGCCCTGAGGCACTGATGGACACTGACCCACGGACCACAGCTTGCTGGGCTTCTTCCCGTGACGGTTGGAGGTGCGGGTTCCGGCGTTGGACAAAAGTCGGGAATTGGCGACTCATCTCTGGAATGATGATTCCATCTGGTTGTGCTTTTTACTACTATGGGACGTTTTTCTATCAAAGGTGAAAGGGGGATCAAGGGCCGCTCTGAGAGACAACCTGAAACCGGGACGGATTCGCTAGAAATACTGTGTAGACTTGCGTCCAAGCAAGAAATCTCGCCAAACGGCACAGTCACCCCTTTCGTGACCGCACGAGGTGGCTTGCAACTGCGACGACTGAGCCACTTGCGCCAGAGCAGTCCGGGACTGCACCCACCACTGCCGCTCTTGTCAAGTTTGGGGTGACGGCAGACCTGTGATTGTCCCCTTGAGAACGGAACGTGAGGCCCTTGCCGCCAACCGGTATGCAGTCAATGGGCTTGTCGGACCGTTGACGTGTCGAATGCATATCGACTCGGTCTCACTAAGCGGTTATCCCCATGACGTTCGTCATTCCCCGCGCGGCTCTTCACGGGAGCGCTGGTGACGTTCGTCACATCTGGGGTTCGAAATCTGTCTGCCTTCCAGAGACGCTAGGTGCTCGGAAGATCTGGACTGGGTGATCGGCACAGACGGCGGCGGTCAAGAATGGCGGCTGCTAGCTGAGAACCCAAGCGGTACAGCAAGCGGCCCAGAACTGGAGGGTGCCCCTTTAACAGCTGGCCGCCGAGACAGCAGTCCAAGAGGGTTTGCAGCCAACAGTCGCTATCAATAGCGTGCCATTGGAGCTGTGCTGCCGCGCAATTGGAAGGATTCAAACATGACCAATGGGAACCCGGCGGCGTCGAGCTGCGCCCTCTCCAGACCCGCTTTCTGCCGGGGTCCCCTGTTACACAAGCAGGCAGCAGCGTTGAACGGACCATGCATTTCTCATCATCTTTCGAAAGCCCGGCGCACGAGAGCCTCCTCGTTCCCGAGTCCTTCGTCGACCGCGTTTCGTGTCTTTCCCCCCCTTCTCTCGACACCTTTCGCACCTGAGGCCATTTCAACCACCCACACCCTCTCATCCTCGATTTTCCCTTTCGTTGCAAGGGAGACAACTGGTGCAAGCTAGCGCAGCTGCCACTCGTACCGCCGTTGAACGCCCCCCTTGTTATAGGTCTTCGCTCCCCTTCGGCGCGGGTCCATCTGACATAACATTTGTTATTCCCCTTCGTTCTCCCACACTCCAGCGTCGTTCATCAGCACGACTTCCTGCGTATACGATCGGGACTTCTCCATCGATTGTTCTCTCGCCGGGTCCTGATTCCATTCGTGTCTCGGGCTCCTGGCACCCACCGCAAGGGCCATCCCCATCCTGGTAAGTTGGTCTGGTCCTACTTGGCCGAATCCATGACACGCTCGGAACTGCATCGACGCTGCGGTCTATCTGTCTGGTTATTGGGGCTGCACACCTTCCTGCAGGCGACCTGTGACTCACAGCACGGACAACGGACACATTGATCGCTGACCTGAGGACTGTGACCCAGGGTTCTGCCCGCCGATTGCCACAAAGCCTGAGGGTCTCCCTCCCCATCTCAACCAGCCATCATGTCTTCCAATCCGCGCAGGACTCCGGTGACTCGCTCCGGCTCGAGGGGCCTGACAGTCAAAACCGACATGGTCCTCAAGAAGGGTGCCACTTTCCACTCGCCTTCGACCCCTCTCGATTCTCCCGAGAAGGTCTTCACACCACCGCCCCTGTCGCGTCGCTCGCAGACGAACTTGGACGATGTCATTGACGCTCACCGCCGTCGCGTCGCCCTGACTCTCGGCGACATCGATAAGACGCTCGCTGGCCTCTGCGAGAACGACTCGACCTCGTCGGCGCGCAAGACACTGCGCGACGAGACGCTTCCGCTTCCCCGAGGTGTGCTCAACCACACCCTCGATTCGGCTATGGGCAAGGAGCAGCCGGCTGAGCGCCGGGTGCTCCGACCTCGCACTCGTCGCTCTGCGCGCTTCCACGAATCGGATAGCGGCCTGGGCACCTCCATTGCTTCGACCAGGGAGAAGGAGGCTGCCGCCAGGAAGGAGAAGGAGGTCCGGACGTCAGCTGTGACCAGGTCTGCTGCCGCTCGCTCCACCGATGCGGGTAGCCTCGTTGGTCTCAGCCCTCGCGCGACCAGTCGCATCTGCGAGCATACCCTCAAGCCGCTCCTCGGAAATGCCAGCTTTAAGGATTTCCACCCGCTCCTGCTCGAATGCCCAAGGAAGATTCAGGAGAAGCAGATTGTTTGCCTCAGAGATCTCGAGAAGACATTGCTCTTGGTTGCTCCAGTAAGTGAGCTCATGGCTGACACTAGTGTGAGGGGAGATGCTTATCGCGCTTTGTTCGTGAAGGAGAGGACAAAGGTCGCCGAACTCTATCTCGACTTCTGCCTTACGACGATCCGATGCATTCAAGCCACCGTTGATTACCTGAGCGACCGCGAACAGACTCGCCCGCGCGACGTTCCGTACAGCAACGGCTATTTCATTGACCTCGTGGACCAAATACGGCAGTACGCTCAGCAGCTCGCTGAGGCGAAGGAGAAGGGAAGCCAAGACGAGATGGACGTCGATCCGTATGACTCTCTTCCCCAGCCCATTTCGTCTCCCCCCATTAACGCATTCATTAGCACCGATGAAATCAAGCTCCACGGAGGCATCAACATCAATGGCCGCCCGGCCGAGCTCGTCCGCGTCAAGAAGAACGGAAAGATGATTTCGATGGCCACCGGCGAGCTGATCGACAAGATCGATGAAGCCGCCGATGGTGCCGTGCGCTTCAAGCGCTCGGCTAGCCAGGAGCTCGAGGACGAAGAGGACATCATGCGGTCCATGGCTAGGCGGAAGAAGAATGCCAGCCCGGAGGAGCTCGCCCCCAAGAAGTGCCGCGAGCCTGGCTGCAACAAGGAATTCAAGCGCCCTTGCGACTTGACCAAGCACGAGAAGACGCACTCTCGTCCGTGGAAGTGCCCCGTCCCCACCTGCAAGTACCACGATTACGGGTGGCCGACTGAGAAGGAGATGGACCGCCATCACAACGACAAGCACTCCTCCGCCCCGCCGATGTATGAGTGTCTGTATAAACCGTGCCCGTACAAATCCAAGCGGGAGTCCAACTGCAAGCAGCACATGGAGAAGGCCCACGGCTGGACCTACGTCCGCACCAAGACCAACGGCAAGAAGTCGGATTCCAGCATCGCCGGCAACTCGGCGCATCCGACTCCGCAGCTTCAGAACCTCCCAACTCCTTCCAGCGACCACAGCATGGGAGTGGCCACGCCCCCCGATGACTGGAGCCGGGTCTATGGGAACAACCTCGACTTCCCGACCTACCTCCCCAACGAGGCCGACTTTGGCATGATCCCGCAGGAGATCTCGCTGGATTACTCCCCCGTTGACAACCCCACCCCATCGACTGACTCTGGTGCGGATCACAATTCGGCCTATCAGGACATTGGCACCGACTTCACGTTGTACGAGGACATCTACAGCGCCCGCGTGCAGTTGCCCACTCCTCCTCCCCTCCACACCAACATGTACGCCAAGGACGTGGCTCAGTACATGCCATTCACCACGGCCGAGCTCTGCGCGCCACAGCCCGCGCAGCTGTCGCCGATTGGGCAAGGAAACGCGATGCTTTTCACGCCCAACTCGCTTGCTGAAGTGGATGAAGGCTTTGACGAGCATCACGAGTTTGCCGCCATCGCGAATGCCGTCAACGGTGGGGACTTCATCCTTTTCCCCAACGGCGGTGTCTCCAAGCCGATGTACAACCAGTCTCTGTTTGCCACCGCTGAGATTCCCACCATGACTACCGGGCACTCGCAGCCGTCTTCCCAAGACCTGCTGAATGCCTTCAATGTCGAGTGGGCGTCACAGGACCTGAGCGCCTACCTCCCGTACTAGGCGCATTATGCGCCGCTGTGCGGAGAGGTTTCACAGGCCAGCAGTCTACGTGGAGTCTGGACTCGCGGGCATGGCGCCGTGGGGCGTGTGGCGGAATTCGGAGCTGACGATATCTCTTCTTTGCGTTCCGGAGAGTCCGGGACATGAGTTTGCCATGATGTAATGAAGCGAGCGGTCCTTAGGTATTAGCGATTTGGAGATGGGACCGTGAATGTGTGAGGGAAATCACAGTTCGAGGCGGGCCGTCTCTGTTTGTATTTCATAGCTGATTTTGCCGTTTCTGCTCAATTTTTCTCAAACTTGCATCCTCATTCAGTCTCTTCATGCCTCAAGCAACGCAGGAGTGTCCGCGGTTGTGGCTGGGAAGGGGGATCCGGTTTCCGAGTGAGTGATGAATAACCGCGATAGTCTGGTGGCTAGAGTCTTAGGTAGAATCTCCTCAGTATTGGGTTCCAACTTTGAACACCACCATTTGAGTACCCAAGCAGTTCATCACACCCTGACCTACTGTATGATTCACTTGAAATTCCCGGTGTCTCGGGGAGCTTTGGCGTCTTGTGGCTCCTCTGGGCTGGTTCACAGCCACAGCCCGCTTTTGGTGGGGCGGTCAAGGATGGAGCTCTTCTGCCGTGACAGACCACCTTCCCAATTTTATACTTGACCTGGGCGGATTCCACCTCACAACTCTCAAACTTTTTCCTGGTCTGCCTAACTTCGACTGACCAGCAAGCCGCTCCAACATGCCACAAAACCTTGTGAAGCGGCGGACGATGAGACCCTCTTTGCTACCTCCATGCATCACGACCAGTTGAATCTGACGCGAGGACTGGCGGTTTGACGGTGTCAGTGCGGTTGACGCATCCCAGATCCCGTTGGAGGAAAGCTTTCCTTTCGCCGAGCAAATTCTCATTGTGGTGTCGCGCGTCGCCGGACTTACTACTTTCTTCCATTGGCTTTGGTAAGTGTTAGTCTTCTCTCTTTTCTCCGCGCTCATTATCCTCCGGAAATACGACGCACGACTGGGAAAATCGTACGGAAAGCCATCACATGATGATCTTCGCAACGCCGGTTGCAACCCTTACTTTACATCTAATAGGAAGAGCCGTCTGAACCGCCCCGGGAATTCCTCCCTCCTCTTGTTCTCTCGCCTCACCTCAAGCTTCGGTTTGTCTGCTGAGGTCGGGAGGGCGTGGGGAGGGGTCCCCTTGGCTGTCCGCTGTCCGTCTCCTTCGCTGCCGCTCTTTCTCTTGCCCGCTTTCGTTCTGGTGGGCTTCCGCCGCGGAAAACGCCTGCACCGTCATGTGCTTGCGGGGCTGAGGGTGGAGGGGGCGAAGGGGAGGCAGTTGGGCGGTGGGGTTGGTCGTGCTTATATCTTGGGTTTCTGAAGTGGCTTAATTCTGGTTCCTGTTCTTTCATCTTCTGCTCTGGAGGTGCTGTGGTTGGAGGCAGCTATGCTGACTTACCAAGTGTTTTCAGGAGACGCCGAGCTACCCCCCTCCGCCCCCGAGCCAGATGATCGGATCCGAGGTTGGGATAAGACTGAAGACGGGTGTCCATACATAGCAGGCCAGGCAGGTCTACCGCCTAGGTTTGACTGTTACGGCGTGCTGGAGACAGCGACATTGAACAATACAAGTGTATTGTAATCTCACAACTACCATCTTGGCTCTTGGCCTACACGGACTCGAAAAGGTTACAGGTCTACTTCACCCTATCACGCAATCGAGATAGGAGAGAGGATACCACATACCAGAAACAGGATTATTCTGAGTATAGGGTCTGCAGTGACAGTATGTGGCGGCTTAGGCAACATGTAACTCGGAACTCTCTGATACGACAGACTCTTGAAATTTTCGTGCTGTATCTTGACCGCCAGTTGAACTCCTAGACCCCTTGAACTTCCTTTAAAATCGCAGTGATCATGGCTCACTTTTCGGACATTGCTCCTCACCCCCCTTACTTTCCCCAATCGTACACACCCGGCCGCATCTCCTAGCGCAATATACGACCGCTCACCACCCGCTTGCCAGCCTGTCTACTTCGCAAAGTGCAGATCATAGCCCAGCCACTTCCTCCTCATGACTTGCTCGACCGACAGACCGGGGTAGCCGTAGGTCAGCGGCAGGAAGAAGTACCAGCTGGCAGCGACCAGGGCGAGGATGACGAGGGCGGCGACCCACGAGGCCAGCATGCTCTGGCCGGCGAAGCGCTCGCGGGCCGAGAGGTGGCGCTTCGGCGCGGCGCTCTTCTTGCCGGCCTTGACGGCTTGGTAGGTCTGCTCGTGCTCGGCGGCGTCCTGGCTGAAGACGAACTCGACCAGGGCGCCCGTCACGAGCGCCGAGGCCAGGTGGGCGGGGAGGTAGTGGTGCAGGAACAGCTGGCGGCCCATCACGTAGAAGGGGAAGTAGTGCGTCGCCCAGGCGAGGAAGAAGAAGCCCGTCGAGTTGTAGAGACGCGAGCGCGAGCCTGGGTCATGTTCGGTTAGCTTTCATTGCTGTCTGACGGGCTTGACAGGGAAACGTACGATGATCCAGGGCGTCGATGCCGCGGCGCAGCGAGAACTGGTCTGCCAGGATGATGCCGGCATAGATAGCCAGGACACTGCTGGCAATCCACCAGCCGATGGGGTTGCCGAGGAAGTAGATCTGCTCGCGCGTGTCGTTCTGCGTCCAGAAGCTGACGCCGCGGAGCAGAAACGGCCACTGGAAAGGCAGCGACGCGTAAGGGTGGCTGGCGGTCAGCTGGTTGTTGTGCCAGAACATGGACCGCTGCAACTCGAACCACTTCCGCAAGAAGGGCAGCGTCTTGACCTGCTTCTCGGGCTTCTCGCGGCGCTTGTGGTCGAGCGGGAGCGAAGGGATATCATCCACGAGCCAGACGTTGGAGCTCGGGGCAATCTGCTTGTTTCCGTTGATCTCCTGCTGCTTGTGGCCCCATTCCGGGAGCGGGGTGGTGTGAGTCCACATGGCGACTTTGCTCGGGTTGTGAATGAGCTTGAAGTGGCTGGAAATGCTCTTGAACTCCTGCCCGGGTTTGCCATGTTCAATGCGCACCTCAAACAGAGTGTCGGCGGCCCGGTCGCCGAAGGCGTCCGTGGTCGAGACGGTGGTAAACTCCTGGTTGGTGGGATAGTACGGGGAAGCGACATCATGAGAGAGCAAGATGGTGTCCGTGACAATGTGGCGCAGTCTCACGAGGTCGTGGTTCTTGACAGCGCGGTCGAGCTGCTGGTCATCCGCACCGGCAGGAAGCACTTGCCAGTAGTTGTTGGTGTCGTTGAACGGATAGCCCGTAACCTGCTGGCCCTGGCTCGAGACACGGCCATCGTCGTACCTCAGGGGGTACCGGTCCGGGTGGCTGTGAAGGTAAGCCTTGGTCTCCTTGTGTTTTAGGGTGATGGAGTCGTAGTAATTTATCGTGACGGCGTTTGCAAGCATGACGTTGTCGCTAAGCGTCTCCTGAAACTCGGGAGTCATGAAGTCATCTCCAGGCCCGGAGCGAGTGAGGATGGAGAAGTGGACCTGGAACCAGAAGAGATAGAAGAGGAAGGGCACAATGATCAAGCCGAAAGCCCTGGCGGCGAAGTGCTTGCCAAACTCTGGCAGGCTCAGGGCGCCACCCGGGCGCTTGATATCCAACAGGTCCCAGAGGTCAATGGCGACGGCGGACCCGATGGTGATGAAGGCGAAGAGGCCGACATACTTGGTCGAAATATCGCAAGACAGGGCGAAGCCAGTCAGAATCAGCCACTTCCACCACTTCCTCGAGAAGGCCTCGTGGCGCAGCTTGTAAAACTTGATGTAGCAGAGCAAGCTGCAGGCCATGGCGAAAACCAAGGTGGCATCGAGCAGGATCAGGCGCGTCTGGCCAATGTGGGCATTGTCGAGGAGGACAAGACCGGCGGCCACGATACAGGCGGGAAGGCTGTATCCGGACTCCCACATGATCAGGTAGACCACCGAGACGGTCAGGGCGCCGAGGATGGCCGGCAGAGACCGGAAAGCAACATAGGGCACCTTGTTCACGATGTAGGAGTCGCCGATGTTCTCGAAGTGGAAGTGGCCATCGTACCCGACGAGCCAGCCCATGAAGGCGAAGAGGAGCTTGCCGAACGGGGGGTGGACGTCGAAGAAGTACGTCTTCTCGAGGTAGTAGGAGGCGAACTGAGGGGAGAGGCACATGTCAGCGGCATAGCCAACCCGGGTGGGAGGTTTCTTGAGAAGGGGAGGCAGACCTTTCCAAAGTGGACTTCATCGAACACGACCTCGTTCGGATGGCTGATGCCCCAGAACCTGGTGACAAAGGCCAGGGCGGTGATGACGGCGAAGACAGCTTTGTAGTCGCGATCGGAGCCGGCGGGGGTTCGGGCGGCGGCAGCGGCTTTGACGAGCTTGTCCAGCTCGACGTCGTCCGAGACGCCCTCCTTGGGCTTCTTGGTTACGGCGGCGACATTGCGCTGGCGCAGAGAGCCCTGGGGCGTCGATGAGGAAGCCATGGCGGGCAACTGTTTGCAATCGAAGAGCGCCAGTCAGTCAATGGGCCGTATCGTTGAGCGTGGAAACGCAGGACAGGCCGGAAGCCACTGGCCCAGAAGTCACCGTCCCAACAAAGACCACCTCAGCTCACTCACCTCCACAGAGCACACACCTAGGAGGTTATAGGCTCGAAAAGTTCACGCCACCAGAGACACAGAATACAGACAGAGAACAAATGGACAAAAGGAAGATTAAAGACAGTAGAGAAGCTGAAGAAAAGGTGAGGCTGACGAGCAGCAGAAGGGGGAAGAATTGGGGGAATATATTAGATTGCGGCGCACCCCTTTCGCAGGGCCTTTCGTGATGACGGGGGCTGCTTTTGGCTGGCTCAGCTTTTGGCACCTCCGCCAAGCCAATGCACCGTGGACGCCCGCGTTTTTTCTGGCCACCTGGCGTAACCTGGGATCCAGATCCAGAACTGGAGCCCACCCCCACCAAAAGCGCGCCAGCTCGCCCAGATGCAGTAGGCTCAGTGGTCCAAGCTCCCAGGCAGCACCAATGACCCGATTCCAATTCGGCAATCGCCAAGCTCGGGCCTGGCCGGGCGTTGCGGGGAGGTTTCGCCCGTCTCTAGCCCCTCCTTGCCGCGGCCGAAGAACGGAGGGGAGACGGAGAAGGGGGACATTTATTCCCTTAGGTATCCAACATTTGTACCTGCCTTATGTTTTCATCAACCGCAAAACGACGAGCTTTTCCACTTCTCGTCCGGCCAGCCTTGACTCGCACGCCGCAGCTGTTATTCACCCGTCTGCCCTTCCCCGTTTCTCGCTCGGTTCACACCATGTCGGCCACGCCAGTCTTCACCAAGAATGCAGCGCCACGTAAGTGTGGCTCGCCGGGTCTGTTCGGACGCTTTTGATCCATATTGCTGACGCTTTTCGTAGCTGCTGGCCCTTACGTATGTGTTCTGCTTCTGAGCAGAGCGGCTCTCTCGTGTGTCTGACCCGTTTCTACAGTCCCAGGCCATCAAGACGCCGAACGCCATCTACTGCTCGGGCCAGATCCCCTGTGATGCCGACGGCAATCTCGTTGAGGGGACCATCCAGCAGAAGACGGCTGCTTGCATTGGTAACCTGAAGGCCGTGCTCGAAGAGGCCGGCTCGTCGATCGAGAAGGTGGTCAAGGTCAACATCTTCCTCACCGACATGGCCAACTTTGCCGTGAGCAATGCCCCTGTCGCCCTTTTCCCCCTGGTCTTTAGAGGCTCCTGGGGATAGAGTGTGCAAGGCTGCTGACATTATTATTCATCGCCTATAGAACATGAACGAGGAGTACGCCAAGTGGTTCGTCCACAAGCCGGCCCGCAGCTGTGTTGCTGTGAAGCAGCTTCCGAAGGCCGTGGACGTGGAGATCGAGTGCATCGCGCTACCCTGAAAGTATATCGAGGAGAACAAACCCTCCCGGCGTTACGATGCATGTAGCGAGCTCAAAACAGGCGAATGCATAAGAAATCAGCGGTAGGAAATGCTGACAATCACCTAGAAGGCCCCTTTTCCCAAGTGAAGATGTCAGCTCAGTTGTGGAAGTCCTTCGCTGCCCACTGAGATCGACGGGCTGTGGGGCATTTGAACCGTCATGACGACGGGAACGAGCCCCCATCCGTCAACCGCAGGCAAAAGAGACAATGAACTTGGCGACGTTAAGCTGTGCGAGCACATTGATCCATCGGTTTACGCTGCCACGTACAAGATGAAACTGTAGATATTATGAGCCAGTCCATGATTAGTCCTCAGTAGCTGTTCCCAGCTTTTCACTCACACGATACAACGATTCAGTTGCCGCAGTGTTGGGATCAGGTTCCTGCTCCTGAATGCCCCACCAAAGACGGCAAGCTCGCTATAACCGCCGTCAACTCCTCGTTCCAGGCAGACACTCGCAACTCTCGGTTCAGCCTTGCGCCTTCTGCATCTCATACTTAACTCCTGGACTACCTAATATACCTATCTCGGACAGACTTGGCCACTGTCCAACGCCTCTCTGACCATGGCGCCCCCGGTTCCCCCTGTCAGCGCCAACCGAGGAGACGCAGGACGACCCAGGGAGCAGTCAGCGCTTTACAAGGCACGTCGAAACATCTTCATCACTGTTTGCCCCGCTTCTCATCTCTTTTCATGTCACCTCACCCTGGCATTGTATAACTCACCTACAGCCTAAGCAACTCCAGTTTGTTCATACCTACATGCTAACAAAGTACATGAACAGCTGGTAATGACACCCCTCGTCCTGGTCTCGTTCCTGGTCTCGCTCGCCCTCGTCGACCTGCGCCACTCGGCTCTGCGCGCCCATTACCATGCCGATATCGACCCGCCCAGCCGCTTGCCCCGGTGGCTGCACCGTATCGTCTATCGCTACCGGCGATACCAGTACGTCGTTGTCGACGAACGCGGCCGGCCCGTTCCCGCAAGCCGGCCCCAGAGTCCCGGAAGCCCCGGAACTCCCGGGGCGCCCGGCGGCGAGGCGGATGACTATTATCACAGCAAGCAGAGAAAGCTGATGAAAATGGAGGCGGCCGAGGCGTTTGAGATAAGAGGGAGCGTGATGGTGGCGTTGAGTTTGGCGAGTCTGGGCGTGCTTTGGGGGGTTTGGAGGCTGGTAGTCTGGGGCCTGGGGTTGACAAGGGCGTGGGCTCTGTGACGGTCGTGACGTGTCTGACGGTAGTCTGGTGAGGTTTATGTGTTCGTATCACGTAGATGTAGTCTGTGCCAGTGTGCGCTTATGCCATAACCAGGTACTGATGCGTACACGAGAAATCGAATCGCGAGCCGGCGCCACGTAGGTACCTCAACCCGCGTCGCCATCTCCAGAGATACACTACTGATCACGGTCGGGGACCTCATCCTGCGCATGCCAAACATATCTCAGCTCCTGGACCCCCTTCCCGTAGCCTTCGAACCAAGTCTCGCCAGCCTCTCTGAAACCCGCTCGCTCATACAGCTTCCGGGCGGCGGTGAGTTCACGCATCGTTGCCAGACGGCACTCGCGGAACCCGGACGCTCTCACAAACTCCATGGCCGCGCGCACGAGCTTGCCGCCCACACCCAAGCCCCTGGCCTGGACATCCACGATCAAGCAGCGCAGGCGGGCCACGCCCTCTATCCCGGTGCACTCTCCGTCGACATAAACCACGCCCACAATGTGCTCGGAAGGCGAATCCTGGGGACTCGGGCCTGCTGACGCCGACATGATGGCCGTCCAGACCTGGTTCACCGGCCTGTCCAGTCTCGAGAGCAAGTCGCCCATGCCTTTGGACAGCGCGGCCTCGAATTCGCGGCCCCATGACACAGCCGGGTAGTAGTAGTCCATGTGCATCTGCAGGGTGCGAGCCAGGACGCCGGGGCGGTAGCCGGGGACGATGGACACGGTCAGGTTGGGGCTTGGTGCTGCCGTCTCGAGGGGCAGGGACGGTGGTGTTTCCAACACTGCTGGAACTTCCTCGATTCGTCCCGTCTCGGCGATGGGTGCAGGCGGCAGAAGGGCGGTGGAAGCGGCCATGCTCAGTTCCTATCCGTGTGATGCTTCACAGGGTTGGGCTTCGTAAGGAGAACTGCCTTGTATCTTGCTCAATCAAATGCGCTCTTTCCCTATACGCTCTCTTGGAGTGCATCGTGTCATTCTTAGGGCGCACTGCAATATCCCAACGACTTAAAGGGACATTGTGCCAAGCTTGATGGACATTTACTCCCGGTCTGTAGGGAAGCCTCATTCCTATCTGGTACGAGATGACAACTAGTATCGGTAATTTTCAACACTCAATTTTTTTTTCTCAATCTTCAACGAAAACGAATTTCAACGTTGTCGCCGTGCGGTGCCAGCTCCAGCCCGGCGGAACTGCAGAACACCCGCTTCCCGCCAACAAATGCGTCAAAGGGAGCAGGACACGCAGCCGAGGCAGGCGAACGGAGCACCGACTCCCCGCCCTGGGCCTCCCCAACAGGCGGGCAACCTGCCCCACCGTCGCGCAGATTGGGTTCCGCCACGGAGCCGGAGCGAGGGAATCTCTCCGCGATTCCGGGCCCTGCGCAATGCGACACCACCATGCCCGGGTTGCTGGGCGTCTGTGACGCGCGGTTGGCTACTGGTCTACCTCGCCTACCTACTGTGGTATCGCTGCCTGCTACTGTATCTCGGCTGCCGCGCCCGCCGGCCCTGCAGTTCGACAAACCTGATCCTCTCACCTCCTCACTTCTGGGACTTTGCCCTTCTTGGCCTGTCCTTCAGCATCTGTCGTCTCAAATCGGCATCTCGGAGAGTTGTGTAACGGAGCGACCGACTAGTTGACTTCGGGCGCGGCGTCACCAGCGCTGCCGAGCACTCCTCCCAACACCCAGCTGCAGATATTAAACCAGGAACCACCCCTTGCAGCTGGCCGGTATCCGTACTGTGGTACGCCACAGTGGACGCATCCCGATAGCTCCAGGGGGCCGTGGACGAGTGAACTGCTCAACCAGCTGCCTGTCCCCGACCATCATCATGATCCCCTACCGCCTCATTACCGCTGTCTCCCTGAGCGGCGCCTACCTCCTGTCGTCGGGCCGCCTTCCTCAATGGCCGACGCCGGGATTCCTGGCCGCCTTCGCAGCACTACTGGCCATCCAGACGCTGGCCTGGGTCGTGTGGGCCATGTTCCTCTACCCGTGGCTCCTGTCGCCTCTTATCGGCCTTCCTGAGCCCACCGGCAACTCGTGGTTCATGGGCCAATTCCCGACAATCAGGGCTCTGCCCACGGGGACGCCCATGATCCAGTGGTATGCACCTTTCCCCTGACTGACGCCCTCAACCACCGGTCCGTGTGTCCGTGTGTCCGCGTGTCCGTGTGTCTAGCAGCCTACTGACTGTTCTCAGGACCAATTCCATTCCCAATGACGGTGTCATCCGGTATCTGGGTCCGTTCAACCAGGAGCGGCTCTTGATCACTTCGCCCAGGACTCTCGCCGAGGTGCTCGTCACCAAGAACTATGACTTCGTCAAGCCGGGCGTGATTCGCTACTCCATCGGCCGCATTCTGGGCATCGGCCTGCTTCTCGCCGAGGGCGATGAGCACAAGGCACAAAGGCGGAACCTGCTTCCTGCCTTCGCCTTCCGGCACATCAAGGACCTGTACCCGGTCTTCTGGTCCAAATCGCGCGAATGCGTCGATGCCATGACGGAGCATATCCTTCGCAACGCCGCCGACCGATCGGACTCGGAGAAGAACACGGACGTCATCGAAGTGGGCAACTGGGCGTCCCGTACCACACTCGACATCATCGGCGTGGCCGGCCTAGGCTGTGATTTCAAGGCCATCAAAACACCCAAGAACCCACTCAGCGAGGCGTATGCCTGCGCCTTCAGCCCGAGCCGCGAGGCACAGTTCTTGCAGCTACTCTCCCTGGTTATCCACCCCCGGATCGTCAACCTGTTGCCGGTCAAGCGGAACGGGGACATCCAGGAGGCAGCGCGCCTGATCCGGACCGAGTGCGCCAAGCTGATCCGGGACAAGAAGGAGAAGCTCGCTCGCAAGGAGCTGACGGATGTGGACATCCTGTCGGTCGCCCTCGAGTCCGGCGCCTTTAGTGACGAGGCGCTCGTCGACCAGCTCATGACCTTCCTCGCGGCCGGGCACGAGACTACCGCGGCATCCATGACCTGGGCCGCATACCTGCTCGCGAGGGACCAGGCCGTGCAAGACCGGCTGCGCGCCGAGATCCGCGAACGCCTCCCCTCCATCTCGGTTGCGGACGGTGGCGCGACCGTATCAAGCTTGGACATCGACCGCATGCCGTACCTCAACGCCGTCTGCAGCGAAGTCCTGCGCTACTACAGCCCCGTGCCCATGACGCTCCGCGAAGCGGCGTGCGACACCAGCATCCAGGGCCGCTTCGTGCCCAAGGGCACGCGCATCATGATCTCGCCGTGGGCGATCCACAAGTCCGAGGCCCTCTGGGGCGACGACGCGCTCGAGTTCAAGCCCGACCGCTGGCTGCCCAAGTCGGACCAGGACAAGCACGCGGCCAGCGGCGGCGCCACGAGCAACTACGCCTTCATGACCTTCCTGCACGGGCCCCGCAGCTGCATCGGCCAAGCCTTTGCCAAGGCCGAGTTCGCCTGCCTGCTGGCCTCGTGGATTGGGCGCTTCAAGCTGGAGCTGCACAATGAGGAGGAGGCGGACGAGACCAAGATCCAGGTTAAGGGCGGCGTGACGGCGAGGCCGTCCAAGGGCATGCACCTCCGCGCGACCGTCCTCGACGGCTGGTGACCCTGGTAGAGGGACTGCCGAGAGGGTTGCCACACAACCCCCGTTTGTTGTGGACATGTTAGACATGTAGATACAAATCAGCGAGGCTGTTCTATTCGTATACACTTCATCGAGGATGACGACGCTCTGGGAGGACAGGACATCATGGGTTTTTCTGGACATGGCCTTGTAACACTACTCTACTCTGGCAGCAATCGATCTCCCACGTCTCCTAGGTCTTGTGGTCAAGAAGCCGGTTGTTCTGAACCGCTGCTCGCTCAAGGCGCTTAGGTCAGGGTTTGTAATGGCTATCATACCTCACAATGGTACGGATGCTGCGCCTCGTGTGAAGCAAGGCATCGCTCGGTTTCGCGTCCATCATCTCGCCACACCTCGGGAGGGAGCTACAGTGGAGGTAGGAGGAGGGAAGGAGGGGGACGTGACGAGGTGGTTGGGGAACCGTCAGTGCCTCGGAAGAGTCCCTAAATTTAAATGGAGAGCATCAGGACTGCCTCTGCGGCAGCTAGGTGCTCTATGAAGCGGCCTGAGCGACGAGAGAGCTCGCCGAGCCCCAATGTTGAGCGCGTGGCTCAGACATGTTACGATGGATGTCTCTGACTCGCAACATGAAGATCGCGAGCAGGAACCGGATCAGGACCTGGGTTGGGGGTTTCCTTCAGCTGGGGCGGACCTTCCGCCCTGCATGGTGGCTTGCGATCTAGCCGTGCCGTCATGGCTTTATGAAACATGAAACATCCGTGCCCGGCCCAGCAGCCCATCCCTGCCTCCCGCGGTGCAACAAGCCAAGGGCGGGAAGGGCGCGGCTTGCGGTACGTGGGTATGCGGGACATCGCGGGCCATGACTTTGCATCTCTATGGAGCACTGCAGCTGGCCTGCGAAGAATACTGCAGGTGCTTGCTGATCCTGCGTGCAACGGGATGCATCCAGCATCGATGGCCGAGTGGACGCAACGAACTGCGTAAACACGGACAACGGCGAACAAGAAGAACTGTGTTTGGTATAGCAGCAAGGTTGCGGTTAAGAAGATCTATGTCGTAATATTGTAGCCTAAGGCAAAAATCGGCTGTCTGCCTACGATTTGTGTAGAATGGTATCATGACGAATATCCGGACGGCTCCCGTCGTCTCGCCCGTCACATCCAACGCCAGGTCCAACCCCGCCCATAACCGGTGCCCGTCCAGTCCCTCAGCCAGAAGACCCATAAACGCCCACCCAGGCAGGCACATTATTAATACGAGTAACCAGTAACACAATGTTGTGAAGAAGAAAAGTAGACGCAGCAAACATGCATCACCGCCAGGTCCCGTGTATCCTCCCGCGCCGCAACCCAACCTCCCCGTTGACCATCAGACTCTTCCACCTCCTCCCAACGCTGCCGCGGCCCTTGCCCAGACACCGCGCGCAGTCCTGCCAGTCCGTCTTGGTCAGCTTGAGCTTCTCCAGTACCAGCTCGACCAGGATGCGGTCCTCCTCCGTGCTCCAGCTCTCACCGTCCGCCTCGACCTCCACGTCCGCGCTCCGTGGTTGTGGTGGCGGTCTGGGTGGTAGTAGTAGCGCGTTGTCGCTGTGGCGGTCGTCCGCAGAGAGGTCGCTGCTGAAGGAGGAGTGGAGGTCGTGGTAGTCTGACCGCTCGAGACCGAGCGGGAGGACGGCGGGCGCAATGCGCGACCGTTTGGGCGTGTGGGGCCTGGAGCGCGTCTCGTTCTCCTTGTCTCGCCCGTCCGATGCGCCGTTGTCGAGGGGCTCGTGATGTTCCGCGTCGCTCTCGTTCTCGTTGTAAGGCCCCATGTCGTCGTCAAGGGCGCGACGGCGCTTGTTGGGCCCCCGCGGCGGCTGCTGCGCGACGGCGGCGGTTCGCTTGACGATGCGCTTCCGCGCCGGGCCGTGGTCGCCTGCTGCGGCGGCGTCCGGCTTCCGCGTGCGCAGGCGCAGCTTGGCGTGCGCCAGCGGTGGCGTGGGTAGCTGCGCGTGCGACGAGGTCGGCGGGGTGAGGGGCTCGGGGAGGGAGATGGCGGATTGCGCCGGCGCGGGGTTGGCGAGGAGCGACTGGAGCGAGCGACATGTCGAGAAGATGTTGCCAATGGCTGTCTGGGTAGAAAGTTGAGGGGGACTGGCGGGCGGCGAGGCGAAGAGCGCCGACTGAAGGCGCGTGAAGGGCCGCGTTTGCGACGGGTCGCACGGGATTGCGGACGGCAGCAGCATGGCGGTTTGCCTTGGCGCGTCGTTGGTCGATAGTATGGCAAGATTGGCCAAGTTATAGTAGAGATCGATTATGAAGCAACGATCAAGATGGGTGTAGCACCGTAAGGAGGTATCGTCGCCGGCTGAATGAAAGTCGGCGCAAGCTGGTGGACGAATGCGCTCGGTGTGGCGAACACGCGGCTGGCGCAACCGGAAAATCAGGGCGACACAGTGACAATGGCAATGGTGACAACAAGCTTCGGTTGCGAACTGGGTCTGTGTATGGGGTTCTCGAAGAATGCGCGCGATGGTGAAGGTTGCCTGGCGCAGGAAGTGCGAGGTGTGGGCGCAAACTGGGTGGAAGGTGAAGGTGAAGGAGGGAATCAGTCGACGGGGGCCTGGAGAGGCAACGGGCAGAGGATTAATGCGCCTAATAAGACCTGGCCTGGTCTAGCGGGTGCTCGACGCTCAACTTACAGGGGTCGGTGCGCGCAGAATGTGGACCACATGACGGGATGTGCAAGGGGTTGAGCCAATGGCGATTGGCCGGCGCCCTGCAGGTGCCCCTCCCCACCTTCGCTCGACGGTTTTCCCTCATGCAAGCACTTACATACACAGGGCGTCCACGCTGCACGGCACCACGGTATCTGACTGACCAGAGCGACGAGAATGGGATGCACCACACCACCCCGCCAAAGCCCCCTCGCAAGGTGTGGAATCTGGAGGAGCGGTGGGCGAGCCAATACCAACGCCGAGTGTCTCCCACGAGCCCGGCAATCGATCGGATACCGAACGGTTTTGCCGGGGGGACAGCGCCCAGCGCCAGGCCCGCTTCAACTTCTTTTTCTTCTCCCTTTTCGCTCTGCGCCCTTGCCAGAACTGAGTCGACGGACCAACCCTATTTTCAGGCAAGGGGGAAAGGGGTTGTTGCACACCCTTTGTACACTGCACCTCACAGTAGCTGCCGCTCAAAGTATTTTTTTTTTTTTTTTTTCAGTTACGTAGGTAAGCACCACGCCGGCTTGCCCGGACCGTGGCCTATATCCCATGTCTTAATAGGGTCGCAGCCTGGTTTGCCCTCCCACTTGCGTCATGAGTCGGAGCTGCGCAGCTGGCTCAAGATTGAGGGCCTGCTCGGCCGGGTTTCATCCCACGATTATTCCGAGCCCTCCCTGCGAGAGAAGAGGTCGGCACGGCAGGATCCGGGGGCTGATCATGACGAAGCCCGCGTCATGGCGGTCCGCAGAGATGAGGCCAGGAGAGTGAGACCAGCGAGTCGGATCGCCAGGTCCGTGGCTGCTACTAGTGCATCCGTCCTCCCGTCCTCCGTGCAACCGTGTGCAAAGGGGCGAGGGAAATGCAGGAACGAGAGACTGGTGGCTTCCTCTTTCTGCTTTTTCTCCCATTCGTACTGTCCCGCCCGCTACGTAAAGTAGTACATCCTGACATTGCCCCTGGCTTGGACAGTTCAGGAAAGGCTCAATCCCGACAACCGGGGTTCCCGAAAACCCTTCTTGTTAGCTTCCAGGAGCTCTCCCCTTCTACTAGTAGCGTGAGTGGGGACTGCGCGCAATGAAAAGACCCTGTGCTCCACCAAGTGCCTCACCACGAAATCGCGGCGGAACTGGACTGTACCGTCCGTACACTACGGCAAGAACTCACCAGTGCTCGGGGCAAAAGCTGCAGCGCGGAGGGGTGCCTCGCAGGCTGAAGGAGCGGGGGGAACGGGTGGGGAGGGAAATTCGCGGGTGGCCGGGAGACGCGTCACGTCGCGAACAAGACGCGACGCAGACGCGAGCTAAAGAGTGGGTCTCAATTTGGGCTGTGCAGGGGTCCTTGATTGGGAGAGCTTGTCAGGCACACAACGGTTTACGGCATCCCTGCAAACGACTCCCCGCGCTCTCCTGTGTCTGACCAAGGGTCTTGCTTTTCCCCGGCTGCCGAATGTGGGGTGGTGCGAAGACGTCTACCGGAGTCCAGCACGGAACGGCTCCGATGATAAGTCCCGGCACAATGCCCGATGGGACTCCCCCGGGGAACATCGTGCACGGCGAGCAAGGCATACTACTATTACTATTACTACTACTACTACTACTACTACTACTACTACTACTACTACTACTACACGAGCCTCGAGAACCGCCAGGCACATGGGTGCTGTGGAGGGATGGCGTTGATGTGACTCATCCTTCTCTTTATCGCACAGGCCCCTTCTCAGGACGGACGAGAGTTGCCTGGTGGTACCACTTGCCCAAGATATGATGCCTCTCGCTCATGCTCTCGCAGATGGAGTTCGCCTGGCCTGTTCCTTGGCGCCCTTCGTCGGCATAGCACGCCGGGAACCATCAGGGAACTCGGAGCGCTTGAGCAGTATCGGCCTTGCGGTTTAAGGGGGGGCGTAAGGGTTGGATGACGGAGTCTGGGAGAAGAGGAGGCGGACTGTGTCTCTGGGAAGCTGTACAGCAAACAACAAGCCGAGATGGCACCTGCTGCTGCTGGGTTCGACGGCTAGGTTGGCCATCGTTTCCAGCTCATGTTTGTTGAAAGGGGGGGCAGGCTGTCGTCCGGTCCAAGTCAGCTGCCAGCAGATGTTGGGGGCACATGCTTTGATGGCATGTTGACTCCCATCTTCATCCCATGTGCTCCGTTGAAGTCAACTGGCCGTCGCGCGGCAGCCCTTGGTCACTGCTTGCGCCCCGTGGTCAAATCGGCCGAGAACAACGCTCTTCTTTCTTCCAGCGTAGTACTTACTTTTAAAAACCCATCTCCCTCTCCCCTCTCGCAGCGGCCGCTTGCTCTTCGACATTCTTTAGAACCACATCGCCGCGGCACTTTTCTCCGTCGCTTCGCCCACTCAACTTCTTCGCACAAGCTTGCGAACCCGCCTCTGATCGGTACACTTTCTCTCCTCCAGGACACACAGTCATTGCTTGCAGAATACTCTGAGCTTCTTGCCCCAGTTGCTTGGCTTTGGAAGACCTGGATGACGGCGTCTCCCCGACCAAGAAAACGCTTCGCAGGACAAAAATTGTGCTCCTCTGCCGCACATAAGCCGGCTATGGCTGCACCACCGATTCCCTCCCTCGCGGCGCTTGCCGGCGACCCCATTCGCACCCACCGGACGTGGACTCCCAAGTACGGTCGAGTGCAAAAGTGCGACTTCTGCAACGGCCGCGCACCGGGCACGCTGCATGTCTGCTCAGAATGCGACATCCGCATGTGCGAGAACTGCGCCCGAGACCGCCGCTGGCATATCCAAACCCAGCACTTCATCGACGCCGATGCCTGCGACTGGACCGTCAAGAAAGCCCCCAGAAGGTTGCAGAATCACGGAACGCAACGTGCCAGCGAGCCATCGTCGAGCTCACGTCCCAGTCCAGCGACAAGGAGCTCGGCCCCGGCCCCAGTGCCGCTGCGTCCCAGCCCAGCTCAGGACAACACTCCCTCAGAGCCGAATCGTACCGTGGAAGATGGTCATCGTGTTCCCCGCCACGGCCATGTGGACGCCCAGTTTGATGCTCGCGCCGCTGCTCGCCACGGCGCAGAGGACCGTCTGCACGCCTATCCGGCAACCTATCATACCTCTGGTTCGGGGCCTTCTTTCACCCATCCGTCTACCGCCTCGGCTGGTCCTTATGATCGTGGTGGAATGGGATCAGGCCTGCGTCGTCACCAAGACACCGTGCCTTCAGCTCCCTCGCCTGCTCCTACTCACCCGAGTGACCAGCCGCCAGCCGCAATAGATTTGGTCGGCACGCGCCATCAGTCTCGCTCTTTTGCTCATCGCGGCCTCCTTGATGGCAATGGCGGCGTGGACAATGAAACTGAGGACGGCGATAATGTTCACCGTGATCAAGATGGCGACGCCGACGACGACGTCTACAATGAAAAGGGGTATGTGCAGGATGTAAACGACGGTCCTCGCCGCCGCAGCAACCGGCTGGTAGAGAACGCCCGGGCACGCACCCTGACCGAAACGTGCGCACCGGGCAGAAACAATAACACCCCTTCCCAGCCTGCCGCGGCTGATTCGCCGCCCGCAACCACTGAGGGTCACGACCATCTCGTCTTACAGCTCTACGAGGCTATCTACGGAAACCGGCCCAATCTGAGTCCGGGTCGCGTCCGCACGCGCATCCCGGACCGCTGGGATGGCAAATGGCCTACCGCTGTGCCGCAGGTCGACTATGGCCATCGACCCTCCACGTCAAGCCAGCTCGGCCCTCAACAGCCTGGGCCCAATGTCTTTGGAGAGTATAGTCGTGAAGTCTGGGATGCGACTGTTCAGCTCCAGCCTCGCTTACCTCGCCCTCCCGCAGGCTATGCTGAGTACTCGTTTCATAGTTTCCCACAGGTATGGGCTCCCTTAACTCTCCACAGCTCACAGAACCCGAGAGCGCCCTTGACTGATCAACATGTCTAAACAGTACCCCCGTGAGCAGAGCTACACAATGGGCGGCCCGTACACCCCGACTTCGCGCACTACACCCGTCTTCCATCCCCTGAACGAGCGCACTGCCAGCGAGATTGCGCTCGTGCAGCAGGACCGCGCCACGCTGGGCGAGATGCAGCAGGCGTGGAACAACGAGCCCGTGCTGCTGCGCCTCTGCCGCAACAACCACCGCGTCTACGCCATCGGCCTGCTGTGGGACGTGTTCGAGCTGCGCCGCACCCGCGTGCTGGTCCGCGACTTCTCTCAGACTGTGCACTGGTTCGTTTGCGAGCGCGACAGCCAGTTTCGCATGCAGCACACCCCTCCGGCCCACCCTCCGGCTCATACTCCTGTTAATCAGGCCCCCCCCCCTCCTCCTCCTCCTCCTCCTCCCCGCGCGGCTTATCCGGTGGTCCATACCTCTTGGCCGACCGAGCGCCAGGCTCGCCATGAGCGTGGGTCTGGTGGTAGCGCCGTCAACGCTCGCGGCGGGGAGGGCCCTGTCGACCTGACGCGGGACGAGCCCCATGAGCGGTAATCATTCACTACTCAAAGGTGGTCAAGCCACTCAAAGTTTTAGTGTTTGAGCGCAGCTTGCTCGGCCATCAACAGCAGGCGACCTGCACATCCCTTCTCAGCCGGGTTGCGGCTTGTGGTGTGCTGGAGAGGGGACGAGATTCATCTGTCCCCTGCTTTCCTCCCGCACGCAGTCTTGTGTTAGCCTTGAGCTTTTCCCTACTCTATCGGCTTTTTTTTCGCGTGGGTCATTGCGCTGGTTCTCCTGGGAGAGCCTCTTTATCAACAGGAACCTCGCCGTTTGGGCGCCGGCGTCACTAATTTCTGCCAATCTTTTTCACCAGCCGATCGCCTGTCCTGGCGGCTCGCTTTTGCGAGCCCTACTGAAGGGAAGTAAATTGGGAGACAAGGACACTGGAGGGATGGATGGAGGGCAAAACATCACGGCATCTGTTTTGTTACCATCTGGAGGTCTCTTTTTTTCAGACCACATCGGCGGCATTTGAGAATGGCCTCCTTCACGCGATATTTACTTCCCTTTTCCTTGCATGTAGAGTAGCGCAGCTTTGAAGCGGCGGCAATGTTCCAGTTATTTTGACCAGCCACAGCACCTCCCCCACAGGAGTGAGGCAAGAAGTCGGTGTTCAGCCATCTACGGCAGCGGTGACGTACCCTTATTCTACAACATCTGAAGTCTTTGATTCCGAATACAAGTTGGTAACTGCTTCAACACTCTTACAATGCTTTTCTCTCTGCTTTTGGAACGCCAAAACAATGCCAACCTTGTGATGCTGACCCAGACACAGAGAAAGCTGACAACCTGTATCGCTGATTGATGCTCAGAATGGCGGAGTGGGCTCTTCTCAACCGCTCAAGCCACATCTTGGGTCCGGCGTAGCTCGCCACCAAGGATGGCCTCAGCCACTTGATCCTTCTCTTCACCCAGAATCATCTCCAAGAGCTTATCTTTCTCAGCGCTGCTCTGCACCAACTCCCAGAAAGCCCCGATACCAACGGCTTCGCCGCTTCCCTGGCTCTGCAGCGTGCTTCCATCGCCGTCTTCACCCTCCACATCAGTAGCGCCGCCGACTGCGCTCCGTGCCTCGCCAGACCCCTTTCTCATGCCTGCCAACAAGAGATCCCGCGGGCTACCCATCTCGGCCACACATCCCTTGTCGAGCACCAGCAGCCGGTCAAAGTCGGCGACGGTGGACAGCCGATGCGCAATGACGAGCACGGTACACCCAGCAGCCGCAAACTCTTGGCGCAGCGATTCTTGAATGTTGCTGTCGGTGCCACGGTCGACGGCGCTGGTGGCCTCGTCAAGCACCACAATCTTGGGCCGCTTCAGCAGAGCCCGGGCTAGGCAGACGAGCTGGCGCTGGCCCTGGGAGACGTTGGCACCGCCGGTGCTGATCGGCGTGGAGAGGTTTGTGAAAATGCTGGAGTTATCTTGGGTAGGCTGCGGTTCGGGCTCGGGTCGGGGCTCAATGATGGTCGGCTCCGGTTCGGCTATTGTGGACGCCTCTGTGGCCGCTTCGGAATCCACTGACGGCAAGCCCCCTGACACCGTGGCCGTCATGACGGCAGCATCGCCGCTGACTGTATGGGGTTGTACAACGGAGGCTTCGGGATCCGCGGCTGTCTCAATCAAATGAACTCGCTTCAGCGATTCAAGGAGCTCGTGGTCCGTCAGGAGGCCCTCCATGTCAAGGTTCGAACGCAGTGTGCCCCTGAATGGCCGGTGTCAGCACTTTGGTGTAAAACCTGGGCACAAAACGTTAGAATAAAACGAAGGGATGCCACTTACGAGAAGAGGAAGGGGTCTTGTGGGATAATAGCAAGGCGGCTCCGCAACTGAGCTAACTCCAGCGTCGATATGTCTACGCCGTCTACACGGACGGCGCCTTCAGCAGGGTCGAGTAGGCGGAAGAGCACAGCAGCCAGCGTCGACTTCCCTGCGCCTGTCCGGCCTACAATCCCAATCCGCTCTCCCGCGCCGATAGTGAAAGTGAGGTTCTTCAAGACCGGCGGCAGATCCTGAGCGTATCTCACTGTCAGGTTATCGACCTCGACCTTCCCTTCAGTCGGCCACGCGGCCGGGGCATCCTTACCGCCCTCGGGCTCGGTCTCGATATTAGCATATTCCAGGACTCTTTCGCAAGCATTGAACCCCAGCTCCACCGAGGTCATAGCCTGAAGGAGCGATGTCAGGGCGTTGGTGTACCGCAACGCAAAGGCCAAGCTGAACCCGGCTAACGCTGCGTCGACGTGACTGAACGCGACGGCGCAGGCGACCACGCTGACGAACAGAGCACCCAGCAGCCCCATCCGGAACGCCATCCAGCGGTTGGACAGCTGCAGCATCCAGGACGCCTTGGAGCTGTTGTCGATCAACCCGTACATGCGATCCATGTAGGCCTGGGTGCGGCCAAACGCACGAATGGTGGAGAGGCCGGACAAAACAGAGCTGAACTGGTCGTAGATCGGTGAGTGAGAAACGGAGTTGATCCGCTTGACTTCGCGGGCAGCGGTGATGTATTCGCGGGCAACGCGAACATAAAGCAGGAAGAGGAAGATGCCGAAGAAGATGACGTAGACCGAGACGGACAAGCTGTGCCATCGGTTAGTAGGGGAAGGACGTCGCAGGAACATTTGGGGCCAAAACATACCTGGTGGCAATGATGACAGCTAGAAACAAGACGGTCCGGATAAGGGTAAAAGTCTGGTTCGACAAGCGCCTGTCAACAACAAAGGTGTCGGAGGTGAAGCGGTTCAAAATGCGACCAGCCGGAACTGTGTCAATCCACCGCAAAGGAGCCCTAAGAATGGCATGCGTCATGCGCTGGAACAGCGCTCGCGATGCCGTCTGGCCGATGACGAAAAAGGTAATGACTCGAACGATTTGAACCAGAAGGATGACAAACTCAATGACGATAAAAGCCACCAGCCCTATTGATTTTGAGATGTTAGCAAGTGCTATGCAAGAACCTGCGTCTTGGGGTTGAGCCAACTCACAGAAGAAGATGCTGTGCTCGTAGCCAGAGATTCGCTGAGACCCAAAGTCCTCGGTGTACACCAAGGAAGTGACAACGCGTGCTGTCTGCGAGGTGAAGTACACGGCTTCAGAGGCCGCCTGCTGCGAGAGTTCTTTCAAGCTCCACGTCCGAGCAATTGTCAAGGAGTGCCCAACGAGCAAGACGAAGATCCCGAGAAGCCAAGGCAGTGCACCGCCACTAGCCCTGTAATACGCCTTGTATACCTTCCACTTCACGCGACCAGTCTCTCGCTGCTCTTCTTCCTTTTTGGCCTTCTTTTGCCCTACAGCAGCAGCCGATCCACTTGCATCCGCATCCGTTGACGTCGTTCCTGCTGGCGACATGGACAGCTGGTCAGATTCCGCCACAACAGCAGCCCCCACATTCTGCGGAGTCAGAAGTTCAGCCGACTCGAGCTCGCCGTTGCGGAGGCGGACGAGCTGGCTCGCATGAGGCAGAACCAGCTCGGCATGGTGCGTGGCCAGGATGCGCGTCCTGCCGCGAGCAAGCTCCCCGGTAAGCGCCCTGTCCACGATCAGCCGGCCAACCTGGGCATCCACAGCGCTGAGAACGTCATCCAGCACGAGGATTCCGGCGCGGGAGTAGAGGGCGCGAGCAAGCGCCACACGCCACCGCTGCCCGCCCGAGAGGGTGACGCCCTTAGGCCCAACTTCCGTCTCGTCACCGTCGACGAGCAGCTCGATGTCCTTCTCCAGCGAGCAGGCTGCAAGAACTTCCTGGTAGCGCGCCCGGATGAAGGGAAGTCCAAACACGATGTTCTCCTTGACGGAGCCGGTCTCAATCCAGGGCGTTTGCGCGACAAAGGCCGTAAGCTGCGGGATAATCCAATCCGACTCGGGGATAAACTCGGCGTTTTCGTCAAAGGCTGATGAAGGCGGCATCTGGATCGTTCCCGACAACAGCTTGACCTCCCCAAGAAGAGCCGCAAGCAAGAGACTCTTGCCCGACCCCGTCTTGCCCGTGATGATGCTGAGTTTGCCGGTGGGGAATTGGAGAGTGATATTTCGGAGCATCGAGTGTATTTCCCTCTGCTCCTCGACCCCTTCCTCAGGTGTCTCGGTGTCCTCGATTCTCGGCCACGCGACGGTAACATCGTCAAAGGCAATGCCATCATCGGCCGGTGTTGATACCTGTTCCTTATCCAGCTGTCGGAAGAACTTCTCCAATCTTACGGCGCTGGTCCAAGCCTCAAGTAGGTACATCTGCAAAAGGGGCAGGAGGGCTACGGCTTCGTCGAGCTGGTCAAACAAGCCCAGCGCCGTGAAGATGACGGAGGCTCGAATGTGCGATCCATTCTGCCAGACGTAGATGAAGAAGGTGACGCTGGCGAGCAGCAGTGGGCCAAGATTGACGATGAAGACCACCACACATTGTGTCAAGGCTACCTTCCAGTACTGCCTGAGCTCCTCGTTGCGGGATGCCAAGATCTTGTTCTCCCAATGCTGTTCCAAAGCCGAGTATCTGATCTGGCGCATGCCTTGCAAGGCCTCAGTCAGAAGATGGGCCTTCCCATCGCGGAACTTCATCAGGCCAAAATGGAGCTGCGTGTACCGCCCCGATATAAGCGAGCTGATTGGCACCATGAGAGATCCGGCGCCCAGGCCACTCAGCACCGGCATCCAACCCATCAAGCTGACGGCAAAGCCTCCGGCGAGTATGAGCTTGAAGATGGCCATGGGGAAATTGTTGTTGTATGTGCAAAATATGGTAACACGGCCGCTGGGCGACATTAGACGAACGGCAAACCAGAGTGCATCGCTCCCTAATTATCCTCTGGATATAAGGGTTAAACATGACTGGACAGCGTACCTATCAAGCTTCATGTGGTTGATCACGGACTGCCGAGTCCCGGAGTCCTTGCTTTTGCTCTTGCCAGCCCGCCGGCCGCCGGCCACGCTGCCGGCGTCCTTGACGCCTTCCTGGCCGCCAGATTGGTTGGCCTTATCCACGATCTGACCTGGAGGTGCCGTCTCGTACTGCTTGAGAGCCTTGGAGAAGACCAGGGACTGCAATAGCGAGCCGACGGGAATCTCCAGCCGGCTGGCGGTAATCCATTTGAGCCAATTGTTCATACCGACTTGGAGGACCTGACTCAGTAACAAGCCAAGCACCCAAACAAACACGGCAGGGTCGGTGGCGCCGTGTCCCTGGCTACGCTCAATTCTCGACAAGAAATTGTAGAGGACGACCTGTGGGAAGAGTGACAAAAAGGCAATGACCAGGGTCAATGTCCACTGCAGACCAAGCTCGCCTGCGTACGCTCTGATGAGCTGCTTCCAGAGAGGGCCGTCTGTGCGCTTGTCGAGGAATCTAGCCTCGAGATTCTTGGACCGAGTGGCATGGTCGAGGTTGGGGATGTCGTGAATCTCCATCTGCCGCTGCTTGGCAACGCTGAAAATGGCACGATTCCAAGCAAACGAGAAGCGGGATAGCAGCGACAGCGTGTGCTGCTGGTCCACAAGACCAGTTTTGTTATAGACATCCGGACGGCGGGGGAACGCTGCGAACGCGAACGCCGTTGCTATGGCCGAGAGCAATTGAACGAGATACAGCAGTCCCAGGACCAGAGCCGTGATATCGCTTCGCTGCCTGTAGAGCGAGGCAAGCGCTGCGTAGCCGTGGCGGACCGCGACCGAGGCGGCGATCAACAGAGACGATATCAAGCCGAAAGCGGCCAGGCGGAACCTCGTGTGGTACCGGCGTCTGAGCGGCAAACAGGCACATTGCAAGCACAGAAGAACCTACACCAGCAGTCAGTCGAGAGTCGAGTGACACGGAAACGGCGGGTGGTAGGGGGCATACCCAGCAGATCATCTCAGCCCAGGACGCCAGTTCGGAGATATCATGGTGATGTCCAGTGTTCTTCAAGGTCAACACTCTCGTGGCAATGGACGCACCCAGACCAACAGCAGAGCCAAGCCAAACGGCAACTCTGGGCCGCGTGTCGGTGAAAGCCCGGATGGAGTCCTCAGTGGCGATGCCGTCGAGGTCTTGGTAGCCGTCTGCATCCCCGTTCCCGCTGTCTCTGCCAATCTGCACGTAGCCCCTCTGCCGCCCAAAAAAGCCGCTTGTCTGCCAGACATGGGCAAGCGCAGGGGTTGTCAGCAGCAGAATCAAACCGGCCGACGCGAGGCCGACCAGCTCAGGCAGGAGGTCGGGAAACTCGTCGGGCATGGGCATGTCGGCGGTGGCGGGTCAGATGCTGCTTGTTTCGCTTGGCTGGGCAGCACATCCCCGTCGAGTCGTAGTAGTGGGAATGAGAGAATGAGCTAGCAAGCCACTGGCCATGCATCGCAGGGCAGATCAATGTCTGAATGTGGTACTTCTTGATGGCGAATGTGCAATGAAGGTGATGGTGAAACGAATGCAGTGCTTTGAAAGGCGACCTTGAGTACGCGTACGCCCAAAAGCAGGGCACAGTGCCAACCCTGTCACCGCCCACGGCACTGGCTGGGCCTGCGGCGGGCTGCTTCGATGCAGAAAGGGTAGATTGAAAGACGAAGCTGGAAGGTAGAGCACGACTATTCGTTACTACGAAATATCAACTGTCGGACCTCCATAAAAACGTCTCTACAAAGAATCAGAGACAATTATGGTGCGATCAATTCACCGTATCGGTTCCTTTCGATGGACCTTGATGGCTACTGTGTGCTGATGGTTTATGCCAAGCATTTGCACAGTACGGATCCGTACTGGTCAATGACAGGCAAACCATAATGCCACACAACAGCCTCGCGATTCAATTACCTACAACTAGCAACTCTGAACTTGACCTGTCTCGCGCTCTGCCATGCCCACCAACCCGCCTCGATACCCCATCTTTTTTTCTACGTTAACTGCTGACGAAGCTGCCGCCGTTGCAGTGGATCGTCTGCCCGCTGATGGAGGAGCTGTCAGCCGACGCCAAGAAGACGACGCAGGTGGCAATCTCGCTCGGTTCTGGGTGTACCGTGTCAGCAGAGCACCGGTTGGAGGTACAACTCTTGGAGACAACATACGAGACGGTCGGCCGATGGGGCTGGAGAACTGCTTTTGCGCCTTCTCGGGCATCGTCGCCGGAATCAGCGGCGTCCAGACCGGCCCAGGCGCGACAGCGTTGACCCGGATGCCGTTCCCGATCTGCTGGTTGCTCAGGCCGCGCGTGAAGGATACGATGGCGCCCTTCGTTGACGTGTAGTCGAGAAGATCCGGGCGCCCGATGTATGCGTTGATGCTAGCGTTGTTGATGATGGTGCTGCCGCGCTTCATGTGCGGCAGCACGTACTTGGCGAGGAAGAAGTATGGATGGATGTTGACGTTGAAGGTATGAAGCCACTGCTCCCTATCCCCCACTGTCAGCATACCCGCTTTTGCCTCTGGCCATCACGCATCGAGCGCTCTTACTCTGGAAGGTCCTTGATGTCATCCACCACCATCTGGTAGGCCGCATTGTTGAAGAGAATGTCAATCTTTCCGTTGAAGACCTTGACTGCCTCGTCCACCAACTTCTTGCAGTTGCCCTGGTCTCGGAGGTCGGTCGAGAACAAGTAGCACTGTGCACCGTACGCCTCCACCCGCTTCTTAGTTTCCTGGGCGTCGCCCTCCTCCTCGGGGAGATAGGCGATCAGCGAGTTGGCACCCTCCATGGCAAACAGGATGGCAGTTGCCCGCCCTATCCCGCTATCACCACCCGTGATGATGGCGTTTTTGCCCTTCAGCTTGCCGGCCGCCTTGTACTTCTGACTCTTGCCATCCTCGGTCGGTATCTCGTCATACAGCGGTTGCGGATGCGGCATCTTGCTCTCCAGGCCTGGGAAGTCCTGATGGGAGACGGGGATCTCGTGCCCTGTGATTGTTGGCATTTGGTTGGCATTTCGACATCGCCTATGTGAGGAGGTTTCGTGGTCAGACATACCGCTCTCAAACTGCCCCTTGTCAGACATCTTGCACGATTTGTGGTTGGAGAATACTGGAGAGGGAGAGTGTAAAGACAGAGGTATCGGTATCGTAGATGTTGTTCTTATTGCAAGCGACAGTTTGGCTTTCAGTTGAGTTTCCAGTAGAGCTTAAGTATAGCTTCCCAGTAGACGGGAGCTTGTGGGAGCTATGACATCGGTGATTGTTTATGAGCGACTCCACAATCGGCGTTGAGGTCGACGACGTCATAGGATCCCCCAACTCCGTACTGAACAGAACCAACGTTCAACTCCAGCCGTGCAAATATCGGCTTCACGGCTTCCGAAGACATTTGATTCGTATGGCATGTTTTTATATGAACTTCAACATTTCTTGAAAACCCACGGGCATATAAAGCTCATTGTATACCAGTAACCTCTTACGTGGTGTGGACTCGTTTCATGAGGGAAAGTCAAAGAAAAGAAGGTGAAATACCTATGGATGAAATAAAGGATACATGAAGTGATTGTATACGACCAGGTTTCACCTCACTACGACTGAGCTTTCCAATGGGCCGGCGTCGGAATGTGTGATGAGATGTCCGATGCGTTATAGGCTGAGCTGCAAACATGGTAAGATGAATCACTTTCCTTTCCTTCGTAGCATCCACTTCGCACCAGCACAGGCCACAAACATGCGTGTGTGGTCGTCTTTTAAGAGGAAGGTACTCAGACAAGAACAAGGCAAGCACATTCAAGTTCCAGAACGCCATTGGCCTGCTGTTGCCAGGACTTGATATGACAAACAAAACGCCAGAGTACTCAGTATGTCTGATGCGGCCATCCCATGCATAAGACATGCTCCTGGTATTGAGGCCCTGCCAAGGGCTCAGAAGGCCCGCCACGTCTTGTTTCCCAGGTGGTCAAAACAACCAGCACTCCCATTCACGGCGTAAACGGTACCATCTGCAATCTCTGGTTAGGACCGTGTAGAAAACTTGAGAAGACTAGGCGGGCAACATTACTGAGGTCGATGGACGAGTTTGTGTACTCCTTGGCGGTGTTCCAGCAGCCACAGTTGAGGAAAACTGTCTTGTTTTGAATGACGGCCGCGCAGTTGCCACAACTCAGGGTGTAGTTTCCACTTGCATAACGCGTTAGTGGGTGGCATCCAATGATCCGAGAACCACGCGGGCTGACTCACTTGTCGTAAGGAATGAGTTCCCCGTTGTAGTTTCCCACGCAAAGATCCAAGTCGAGCCTACCCCGGGCTTCTGTCAAGTCTGAACCGAAGAAAACGACAGAGCGTGGGACATACCAGGTGTAGTTGTAGTTGTACACCTCAATTTCGTCATTGCGGCAGTACAGTCCAAGCCAGCGACCCTCCGTCAACTTGGCACCGCCCCATCCACAGACGTTGGCGAGACTGCCGTTCAGAAGCGGGTTGTCGGTGCCTGGCCAGCCCACAGTAAGGATGACCAGGCCGGTAGAAAAGAGGCACTGCAGGAGAAATCGCATCTTGAGTTTTAGGGTCGACAGGCGCAGATGTTGCCCACTAACAGAGCGGGTGATGGGAAGAGGAGGAACGAGCGACAACCGAGGCTCCCGGCCCCTTGCTCACTGCGTAAGTCGGTTGATGGTCCGGTCCCGTAATGCCAATCTGGAGAACCTAGGTCGTGGTACCGAGTCGGGGTATTTCTGTCGGCGACAAGCGATGTTGTGAGCCCAAAGGGAAGGTGCGAACCGGTTGCCTAGATAGAGGATGCGGCCGGGAAGGAACGGTGAGTGGTGCTATCTCCCTTCGGGGACTTGAATCCCTTTTCATCTTCTGTTCTAGACCGGGTTTGACAGCGCATAAAAGCACAGAGCATCAGAAAAACCTCACAACAATGGAACTCATAAGTGCGCGGTTGATCTTAATTTCGTGCCCAGGGCCACACTTGCGTTACGGTCAGAAGACAGGAGACGAAGGGCCGGACGGCCATGCCTCGCGGCCTCAAGGTATTAACAAACCTCGACGGCTCCGTGTAGAATTGCGTCTTTTCACCCAGCGGTCCTCTCCACTTCATCCAAGACTGCGAGATTCCCACTGTCATCATAGCCAACACGACCTTCGTCTACGGCCCGCCGCATACTTTCACGGAGAAGCTCCCGCTCGCCAGTAACGGGATCCCATTCCCATCCTTCACGCATCCTGTCTGCATGTTAGCAAAGTTGATTCTCTTGGTCAGACGAGAAGCAGTAGTTGTCTTCGCGTCTCGTTACCGTCAACACCTAGAGACCGTGTGCGCGATCGAAATCAATACATACCACATCCAGCGTAGACACGCCCGAAGCTCCTTGTCACGAGGCAGAACACGCATCCACTCGGGCTGAAACTCGGGCGCATTGCCTCTGCCCATCCAGTGCTGCGATCGGCCAAGCAAGACGTCTCTGCAGAAGATACGCCACGAGTCCAGTGCGTACGGGCCCTGTGTGACATGGCCTATCTCCCACGCGGCTCCTATCGCCCGCCGTCTGGCATCCGCAACGGCATCCACGGGGCAACTCTCTGCTTTCAGGCCACTCCCGATGTCTTCGGAGCCAAACTCGTCACCGGCTCTCACATGAGCTCCATCGCCCTGTCGGGGGTAGTTCTTGACCCCGTATCTCACTTCTCTGGTGGGGGGCTTCTCGAGCCAAGCGCGGGCGTACTTTTGAATCGCTGCGCACCGCACCCCTGACAAGCCCAGCGGGTGTATCATTGAGACGATTTCGGTAGGATCCGCCGCGGCGAGCGCCTCAGGAGTGGGGAAGCGCTCCATCAGCTGGCGGAAGACGGGGATGGCGGCCTTGCCGGCCGTCCGGATGAGAAAGGTTATGGCGATGAGGAGACGGAATGGATCGTCGGCAAGCTCCTCTTGAATCAGCCCGAAGCGGTCGGCTGAGAGGGGAGGAATTGGAAGGCTGGAAACGGTGCCTCGTGGCGGACGTGTTCTCTTCTTTGCTGATGGCGGGGGAGATGTCGCCTCTGATTGCTTGTCTGGCGTGTGCTTGGGTGTGAGTGTCTGGAAGAAGGGAGATCTCAATACGCCCGTCGCCTTCGCTGCCCGGCCCCTCTCCTTCTTGAACTCGTGTGCTGTGCAGGTGGTCTCCTTGCTCGAGACAATCCGGTCCAGGTTCCGGGACTTCACGGCAACTCCAGCAGACGATGGATCGTCCGGGACATTGGGTGCTTTTCGGTTGGCTGACGATGGAGTTGCCTCAGTGCCGTCAGAGCCGGCTACTACGACGGCATAATGCAGTGGTTCCCCCACTGGATCTTTGTGCTCTCTTCCAGGCCCAGAAACATTCTCGGTCCCGCCTGGCTCTGCAGAACGGAACTGCGGTGCGTTTGCGCGACATTGTTTCGGTAGGCGCTCGCTACTCGCCCAGCTACCATCGTCCCAGAAACGAGACACTCCTCGACTCCGACCGCTCTTTCCAGGTTGAGCCACTGCGCGCTTTCTCTGTCCTTTGTTCGGCCCCGAACTCTGAAATACAGTAGGCTGGTGATGGAGTGTGGCTTCAATGTATGGGACCAAGCTGCTATCGAGTTGTAGCCCGTTGCTCTGTGTCATCGACTTGCTGTCCTGACGTCGACGCGCAGAGGCACAGTCCAGCAACATATCCCACTCCTCAACTCCCCGCATGAGGCTGATCTGGTGGACCTCGCGCAAGTCATCTTGCGGCACTTGGCCTGAGGAGACGATGGAGGCGAGGAATTGTCGAGCTTCTTCGTCGCATATGTCGAACCCGTAGAACAAATCTTCGACCGACGCCGAAACGCCTGATCTTGACGTTGGGTTGGAGCTTGGCTTATCGCTCGTCATAATGGGCGGGGAGCTGGAATGCGGAAACCGGAAAATGGAAAGAGAAATGAAAAGAGATGTTCCGTCATCCGGAGACCGGTATGTAGCAGGTTGGTACATACGATGCGATGTACAGACATTAGCAGACCTGAGTACCTCGCCTTTCGCATGATGGAGAGAGCAAGTCAAGTGGCTACCTACCTTCATGCCGTGAGACGGATTGAACCAAAAGACCGGATTACGTAAATGAGCAAGGCACGTCCCAAGTCTCAAGGGACAACCTGCGGAAAGTATTGTTCTGAACGACAAGGAAAAACGTCTAGATTGAGACCAGCAGCATTTGATTTACACTCCACAACCCCAGCTCTACCCGCGCCGTATTCCTCCCACCGCTCGAGGGCGCCTCCTTCCCCTTCTTTTCGTCTACACCATGGAGAGAACTGTCGGGGAAGCCTAGCAGTATATGATACATACAAAACAAGAACCAAGCGTTGTGCGATCATCTTGGCCTTGACGGGTGCTTAGGTGCGTGGGGGCATGTCGTTCGTCCTGGGCGGGTCGTAGACGATCTTTCTCGACTTGATCCATGCCCACTTGTACCGCTTGACCCAGACGCTGATGGCAAACAGGACGGAGGTGACAACCAGAACCTTCATGCCCATGCGCTTCCGGTCATCCATCTCGGGCTCAGCGGCCCAGTTGAGGAACTCAACAACATCCTTGGCCATCTGCGAAGTCGACGCGGGGGTACCGTCCTCGTAGTCGACAATGCCGTCGTACAGGACGCGGGCCATGGCAATGCCGGTGCCAGGGAAGTACGGGTTGAAGTTCAGACCGGCGCCAACCTGGGCACCGGCAGGGGGCTCGTCGGGGTAGCCGGTAAGGAGGGAGAAGATGTAGTTGCAACCGCCGTGGCGGGCCTTGACAATCAGGCTGAGATCGGGGGGCAGAGCACCGTTGTTGGCAAAGCGGGCAGCCTCGTCGTTCTTGTAGGGGGCCGGGAGGTAGTCGGACAGCTTGCCGGGCCGCTTCTCGATCTCGCCCTGGTCGTTGGGCTCGGTGTCGTACTCGTTCTCCTCGGCCAGCGTCTTGGCCTCATCGACGGTCAAGACGGTGCCGACAAGAGCACGGTAGGGGACTCTGCTGAGCGAATGGCACGAGGCGCAGACTTCGCGGTACACCTGGAAGCCTCTCCGAAGGCTGGGTGGAAGGTGGCCCTCGTCAGCTACAGCACCTAGAAAGCGGAGTGATTTCGAACGGAAAGGAGCTTACGCCTGGTGGTCAAAGGTCTTGAACCACTGTTCATGGACCCAGGGGTACTTGGTGGGGTGCAGGCTGCGACGACAGTTAGCTTCCCAACCTCTCCTCGCCCACGATGTGAACTCGACAGCGTGGGTGAACCGAATATGCCGCACCACGAGCGGCTAAGCTCGATGCGCGACAGAGCCGGGCCGACGGTCGACGGAGCACTTACCCTTCCTCAGCCGGCGTCATGGCGTCCGCGGTCGGTCCATAGAGATGGTAGTACCAGGCAATCGAGCCGGCGGCGAGGGTGGTCGCGGCGGCGGCGGCGATGTTCAACCGGAGCGGCGACTCGGCGGCGGACCCGGAGCTCGAGGACGACGCGGCGCGCTGACAGAAACACGGGCATTAGCTTCCGGAAGAGCACGACGCATGGTTCCGTGGCAGTCCTCGACGGACACGGTGGGGTTGTCGACGCAATTGGGGATCGAGGCGCGGGCGCCGTCGTCGATGCGGTTATGCGGTAATGCGGTCATGCGATGGTGGAAACAGCAGACAGCGAACTTGCCTTGGTAATCTGCACGGCGCCATTTCGCGCAGCGGCGAAGGCGCGCGTCGAGCGCAGGCAGGACCTCGCCAGCATGGTCGGCACACCTTGCGGAGCTCTAAGAGGGCGTCGTGGGTCGGATTGACACGGCAATTCGCTGCCACCGTCGGTGTCTGAGGTAGCAGGCTCGAGCTTGGTGAAGGTCGGCGCTGGCAGGTCAGGTTCAGTTTCTCAAATTCGGGATTCTTAGGAACTTCGGGCCTCTCATTGGTTGACTGGCCGAGTTCTGGCCCAGCAACTCACGGTCGATTGTTGTTCCGCCCAGCCTTTGCTTCCGACGGGGAACTTGCAGGGCCCGTCGGGTCCATCGTCGCCTCCAGGTCCATCGCTCATGGACAGCACCGTCAGGTTCCTCGATGCACAGGCATAAGAAGTCAATGTTCAATGGCTAACATCTACCTACCCAGAGACAGCGATTGCGGACGGCCACCCCGGGGCAGTCCCCATGCAATCCGATGCTCCAAGCCATTACCGTTCTGCTCAGTTCACCAAGGCAATGCGTGATTACCTGCCTGACCACGAATTCCCACTCTCACCGTCATCAAGAAACCATCCGTCATCCCAGAATCCACATCCTCCACCCGCAACGCCAATTTTCTGTGAACAAGTTCTTATTATATACAGCCAGAAGATACGACACCACCGATCCCGCCGACAACTCAAGCACTGCCGTCTCGGCTTAGCAGCTTTCTCCGCTTCTTCACGGCATTCGCAAGGACGTCCAGCACTTGGACGGTGTCTTCCCATCCGATGCAGGCGTCGGTGATGCTGACCCCGTATTTGAGCGCAGCCTTGCCCTCCGCGGGTACTTTCTGGTTGCCTGCATGTGCGTTAGTACGGCGGCCAGGCGGCGGCGGCGGAAGCGGACACAACTCACCCTCGTTAATGTGGCTCTCAATCATGACGCCCATGATGGCCTCCTCGCCCTTCTCGATCTGCTCGGCCAGCGTGGCTGCGACCTTGGGCTGGTTCATGTGGTTCTTGAGCGAGTTCCCGTGGCTGCAGTCCACCATGAGGCGCTGCCTCAGGCCGGACTTCTGCAGCGCGGCCTTGGCCTCGGCAATGCTCTGCGCATCGTAGTTGGTACCCCTGGTCCCGCCACGCAGGATGACGAAGCAGTCCTCGTTGCCGACGGTTCCGACGATGGCGACCACGCCAGGCTTGGTCACGGACAGGAAGTGATGGGGGTGCTTGACTGCCCCAATGGCGTCGACGGCCACCGTAAGACTACCGTCGGTGCCGTTCTTGAAGCCTACGGGGAAGCTCAAGCCGCTGGCGAGCTCGCGGTGCAACTGGCTCTCGGTCGTCCTCGCGCCGACGGCACCGACGCTGAGGAGGTCGGCCAGAAACTGCGGACTGATGGTATCCAGCATTTCGCTGGCGATGGGCATGCCCTTGGAGGTGAGGTCCACGAACAGCTGCCGGCTCAGCCGCAGGCCCTTGTTGATCTTGAAGCTGTTGTCGATGTCTGGGTCGTTAATCAGCCCCTTCCATCCGACGGTCGTGCGCGGCTTCTCGAGGTACGAGCGCATAACGATCAGCAGCTCGTCTTTGTGCTTTTCCTTCTCTTTCAGCAACATGTCGCAGTACTCGAGCGCGGCTTGGGGGTCATGGATGGAGCAAGGCCCAATGACCACCAGCAACCTCTGCTTCTCGTCGGCCCCGTTGACGACGGCGACGGCTTCCTCGCGGCCCTGGAGAACGGTCTGCTTAGACTGGGGAGTCTGGGGGATCTCGTGCTGGAGCAAGTCGGGCGGCGTCAAGGGATTGTAGCCGCGAACTGGCACCAGATTAGCATCTTCTCAGCGCGCACCGGTATCATGGGCTGGCCGGGACCACCTACTCCTCCAGTCCTCGCTTTCGGCCTTGTTGCCGACATTTTTGTTCTCGATGTAGAAGGACTATGAGCTTGGGGTAAGCCAGAGTGACGGGGACGTGAGCGGAACAGCGGCTTTGAGCGGAACAGCGGCTTGGAGCCCATGAGTTGAGACGTACAGACATGATGGCGGTTACTTTGTTTCCAGAAGGAACCAACTCAATGTATGTATGAGTCGATCAAAACCAACTCAGATCAACATGGACGAAGCGTTGCAAGGGAACTTTTTTTTGCCGATGGCGGGCAGCGCTGTGGCGGTTCCTTGTTCGCGATTTTGGAGGGGCAAGCCATGACTGGATGACTCAAGGTGGGGTCCCCGAAGTACAAGTACCCGACCTACAGGTTTCTTCACCTTGCCCAGCAAAACCGCCCGGTCAAAACGGGCCAGGCGTCAACGCCGCGAGCTGTCCCGAGGGTTTCATCCATGGTACTTCACATCCGAACGGTAGCCAATGAGCTGACTGGGAGGAGCAACGCCGCGTTTAAAAGGCATGCCCATTGGATGCCGGACCGAACGGGCTGCGTGTTGATCGAGACTGTGAGCTGGCTGAGGCTGGACAGCGCAGGCCCGCGGATGGGCATTGCGACAGACACTCGGCCAGGGCACTCCCCACCGGTCCGAGTTCGGAAAACAGCCTTACGCAGCACAACTCCCTTCCTGTCAACCAAGTGCAGTACTTTGACTCGGTTGCGTTGCTTGCCCCTCACTTTCCAGAGACTGTATCATGTATACGTACTGCTTCTGCCTATGCTAGAATGCCATTGCTCATTCTAACCAACATGCTTCGATTAGAGCCAGCGAATACACAATGGGTACCCCGGTACCTCTAGGCAAGCTCGCAATGCAGCTGATCCCAGCTCCAGGCTCTGCCCCACTGTCAAGTCGGTTGTAGCTGAAAGCTCTCGGCGACCGAAGGTTGCGCTGCTGTGAAACGCCCCACATTGAAACTCAGCGAGCTGTCCCGATTTGGAAATGGGTGCTGTTTTGCGATGAATTGTCTTACGATAAGCAGTTGTCGACTGCATGCACCAGCAGACAACCTGCGCAGAACTGTCAAGCCACACGACATGGCCGAGACGAGCAACGACGACGACGTCAGGTCCAAAAAGCGGAGTCATGCGGACTTTACAGGCGACGATGGGGCCGGTAAGTCGCAGCAGCAGCAGCAAAACCCCGTGCTCACTCACTTGCGCGCCCGAGGCAAGTCCATCTCGCTGACGCTTCAGTACCGCAGACAGCTCCTCGGACGATGACATGGGCCCGCAGCTGCCCTCGGCTGCACCCAAGAAGAAGCGGCGTGTTCTCCCCTACGAGAAGCTGTACATCTCGGCCCTCCCCAAGTCGACGCGCTATTCCAAGTCCCTGATGCACAAGGAGCAGCTGGCTTTCCTCACCATGACCCCGCTGACCGAGTTCCTCATCACGACATCCGTCGACGGCGTCGTCAAGTTCTGGAAGAAAGTCGCCGAGGGGATTGAGTTTGTCAAGGAGTTCAAGGCGCACCAGGGGGAAATTCGGTCCGTCTCTTGCAGCCGGGACGGGCGCAGCTTTGCGACGGCCGGCGTGGACAAGACGGTCAAGCTATTCGACGTGGTCACTTTCGACCTCCTTGCCGTTTTACAACTCGATCAAGTTGCGCGCTGCGTGTGCTGGGTCCACAAAAAAGGGTCGTCGCTCCCCCTCCTGGCCGTCTCTGACAGCGACAGCAAGGCCAGCATCCGGGTTTACGACGGCAGGGGCGAGAACCAGGAGCCCATTCACACCATTGCCGGCCTTCATCGGAGTCCCGTGTCTCTCATGGCGTATAACGACCCCTACGACTGCGTGATCTCGGTGGACGAGGGCGGCATGGTAGAATACTGGCAGCCGGGAGGGACGTACGAGAAGCCCGACAATGTCTTCAAATACAAGAGTTCGACCAACTTGTTTGAGTTCAAGAAGGCAAAGTCGGTACCTGCGTCGCTCACTCTCTCCGCAGACGGAAGCAGGTTCGCTACTCTGTCATTCCCAGATCGCAAGATCCGCGTTTTTGATTTTGCGTCGGCGCAACTCCAGCGGACGTATGACGAGTCGCTTCAGGTCATGGAAGAGATGCAGCAGGCCGGGACTGCTCTGCAGAAGCTAGATGCTGTCGAGTTCGGGCGCCGGCTAGCCCAAGAACGCGAGATTGAGCAACCGACCTTTCGCGACAAATTCAACGTCATCTTTGACGAATCAGGCCACTTCATTCTGTACGGGTCCTACCTGGGAGTCAAGGTCCTCAACACGTACACGAACCAGGTAGTCAAGGTTTTTGCGCGAGAGGAAGGCTTCCGGCCGCTAGCCCTGGCGTTGTACCAAGGCCAGCCTCAGAAGAAAGGCGTGACCACCGTTGCAATGGCGGCTTCGAGCAACCCGCTGTTGCAAGAGTCCGAAACGCGAGATCCGATATTGGTCGCCACTGGGTTGGGAAAAGTCCGATTTTACATGTTTACCAACGAAGAGGAGGTCTCCAAGTCGTCCAGAGACGTCCAGAATGAGAAACCCACTGTGCTGGGCCAGAAGAAGGTCGAGGAGAAAAAGAAGGCCGAAACGGGCACAGCAGCGATTATTCACACAACATATGGCGACATCCACATCCGCTTGTTCCCCGACGCGGCCCCGAAGGCTGTGGAGAACTTTGTGACGCATTCCCGGCGCGGGTACTACAACAACACCATCTTCCACCGCGTGATTCGTAAATTCATGATTCAGTGTGGAGACCCCCTGGGCGATGGCACTGGCGGCGAGAGCATCTGGGGCAAGGAGTTTGAGGATGAGTTCAGCAGCTTGAAGCACGATAAGCCGTACACGGTCAGCATGGCCAATGCCGGCCCAAACACCAACGGGAGCCAATTCTTCATCACAACCGAGAAGACGGTTAGTCCAAGTCCCCCCCCCCCCTCCCCCCCCCTCACGCCGCGGAGGTGCCTGCTGACATACAACTTAGCCCTGGCTCGACAACAAGCACACAATCTTTGGGCGCGCCGTTCAGGGGTTGGACGTTATCCACAGGATCGAAAACGTCAAGACGCACAAGGATAAGCCGTTGGAGGATATCAGAATTCTCAATATTGATATCGCATGATGCGCACCCGACGGCTCATCGAGCTGAACAACGGGCGATAAGTGCGCACTCTTGACTGATGGCGGTTTATGACGGACAAGAGCCGTCAGTCTTCTGCTCCGTACACCCACTCGGCAGCTAAGGCCTAAAGCTGCTGGGACGGTGTACAAGTATGGACGAGCTGGGCACTCTAGGTAGAATTATTTGAGAGTCGCATGTCTGAGACTCGCAGCGAACATCGCCAACTTGAATATGTGCCCCCAATTTCCTCTTTCGTGCATCCCAGCACGAACGGACGCAGCCGTACTTGTTAAAGCAATGGCTTGAAGTCCCCACCGTAGTTAATCCTTCTCAGCATGCCCCGGGTCAGGTCGCCCACCGTCTGTACGCCAGCCAGGCCCATCGACTGGTCCACGTCGGCCAACATACTAGCCAAGATATGGCGCGCTCCGTCGCTGCCAGCGGCTCCCAAGCCGTATATAACGGGCCGACCGACCAAGACGGCCTTGGCACCCAGCGCCAAAGCCTTCATGACATCGGCGCCGGTCCGGATACCCGAGTCGAACAGCACCGTCAGCTTCTCGCCCACGGCATCCACAATCTCGGGCAGCATCTCCAGGCTCGGCACGGCCCCGTCCAGCTGCCTCCCGCCGTGGTTGCTGACGATGATGCCGTCCATGCCGTAGCGCACCGCCATCTCGGCGTCCTGCACGCTCAGCACGCCCTTCAGCACGATCGGGCCGTCCCCCCAGAGGCGCCGCAGCGTGCCGAGGTCTTCCCAGCGGTGCGCGTGGCCGGAGAACACCTCGCTCGCCCAGAGCCGGCTCGCCGCGATGACGCTGTCCTCGACCGCGTCGCCGTCGGACTCGTCGGCGAACTTCTTGCGGAAGACGGGGTCGCTGAAGCCCAGCGCGTTGCCCTCGCCCTTGGCAAACGGCAGGTAGCCCGCGTCGAGGTCGAGCGGGCGCCACGACAGCGTGAAGGTGTCGAGCGTGACGACCAGGACCGAGCAGCCCGCGACGCGCGCCCGGCTGAGCAGCGAGGCCGTGATGGTGTCGTCGAGCGGCCAGTAGAGCTGGAACCAGCGCGGCGCCTGCTGCCGGGGCGCGGGCGCCTGGTTGGAATCCTCGTCCTGGGTCTCGGGCGGCGCCTTGTCTGCGCTCTCGGGCGGGCCGAGAGATAGGTCGGCAGCCTCGGCGACTTCCTCGAGCGGCGTGCTCGCTGCCGTGCTGTAGATGAAGGGCACGCCCAGCGACGCGCACGCCTTGGCAACACCCTTCTCGCCGTCCGCGTGGTAGGCTGCTTGCACGCCAACGGGGGCCATCAAGAGTGGCGTATCTGTGTGTTCCGGACATTATCAGCCGCTCCAATCCTCTCTCCTCACGCATCCAGCACAACAGCGACAGCACTGACCGTAGGTCTTGCCGAACAGCTTGACACTGAGATCCCGCGGGGACGTCGGGCGCAGCATGCGCGGGATCAGCTTCCACTGACGAAAGGCCAACCTGTTGGCGTCCATGGTGGCATGCTCCCCGGCGCCGCCAGAGACGTAATTAAAGGCCTCGGGGTTCATCACCGCCTTGGCCGCCTGCTCGAGCTTGTTCGGGTCGGTCGTGACGATGGGCTTCTGGCCGCTGATGAGCGCCTGCGTGTAGAGGTCGAACTGGTACTGGCCATACGCAGGCCTGGCAGCGCCGTCCTTGTCGGCGCCATCGTGAGGTTCCGGCATGTTTCCAATGCCGCTGCGTCCCGCGCGATTATCGCATGCTGTTCCGGCGCGCGCGAGGACGAGAGTCTCGCACCACTGCGCTGCGATTGCACGGCGTGGGCTACTAGTCCCCTACGGACGGCGCACTTCCCTCGGTTCCCCGCAATGGATCAAGCCCCTCTAGTGCGGATCTGCGTTGTGGGGCACGGCATCGCGGATGCTTCAGCAGGTTGTGGGGAGGCTCAGAGGGAGTCGCCATTGCAAGAATCGCCAATTCCATTGATACATGTGGTTCACGGGCACCCGCCTCTCCATGCGCATTGCAGTGAATGGGAATTGAACCCAACTTGGGCCAACTCTACCTGGTAGCTCAGGTTGCGTAGATAAAAGCGCCGCCATCCATGAATATCCAGCAGTTCGCCAGCTCCGTATGTTGCCGGCGCCTCAACATCTTCACCGACAAGCACTTGCGAGCGTCCCGTCTGTCTTGTTTGCGCGTCGCTGTCTCTGGTCTCGCCCCGGCCAAGCCGCGTCGCCGAGTGACCACCGACAGCAGCCTGATCGGCCAGCTGCCCCGAGCGACGTAGGACAGCCCTCTAAGAGTAACGCCAAGGCCTCCATTCGTCCCGCCCTCGCGGCGGCGTCACCCGGGTCTCACACGTTGGCCTCGTATCGCGAAACTCACCACGACAGCTGCTCTTATGGCTTGATTGACCACAGCTCTCGAGACCTAAGGAAATATGGTTAGATGCATCGGTCTCGTTCAAGGCTGTCAGCAAGAATGACACGTACCACCCCATCTCCCGGATTTTCTTGGACTCTTTGTGTGGCGCCTTCTTGTCGCTGGTCCAGATCGCCAGCGCCTTGCTGCATGATGCGAACGCCTCAACGAGCTCCTTCATCCGGTTGCACCGCAGGAACTCCTGAGCCACATCCGAACCCTTTTCGGCAATCACTGCCGCGAGTTCCATGCACTCTAGCAGGTTGTCCCGTGACAGGGATGTGCCCGCAAAGTGTAGGCAGCTGATGTAGGCCAACACCGTCTCCGGAATATAAGCCGCGCGGAGCTCTCGGAAGTCCTTGTCATCTACGGCTAACTTGTCAGCGGTGCAAGTCCACGGGCAATATTCTATCAGAGTCTTCCCCTTACCTTCATTAGAGACCAGGAGCCAGTTCTTTAGTACAGGTTGCATGCACGCCTTGGCCGACCGGACCTCTTGGCTCGTATGTTGCCACATCTCGCGCGATGTGCCGCTTTCCCTATTGCCAATGCCGTTAGCTCCACACACACACCTCGTCTCCGTAGCAACTCTGGGGGGTTGCGAAAGCCATACTCTCGGCTGAGCCCCGCTAGGGACGACAGAGTCTCCATCGAATCGAGGGCCTTGACGAAGCATTCGAGCTCCCAGACGTTGCGCACGAGGTTGATCAGCTGTTCCTTGCCCATCTGGCAGCTCTCCAGGAACTCGGCTGGAAATTCGCCGTTGGCAAACTCCTCAAACCATCCCGGCCCAGGTTCCTCGGTCGCGTCCCTCACCTGGAGGGGAGACTTGGTTCTAACAATCTCCCGGCCCGAGACCCGTTCGCTGAAGGCACGGGCGGCACGCAGCCGCATTCGCTCTGCAACCTGTTAACACCCACGGACATCAAGATTCGAGGAGAAAATGGAAGACGTACTGAGGAGGTACTTGTAAATCCGGACGGCGTAGGTGCACGTCTCCACAAGCAAGTCCGGAACGAACAAGAGCCATTCCATGGACCGGATGATCACATCATCTTCTTTGTCGACGAACTCGGCGTCCTCCCCAAAGAAATCCGGCTTGACAACACGGCCGTACTTCAGGGTTGCCGGTCCGCTCTCGAGGATTTTGAACCGCCCCTTGGCTTCGCAGCGCAGCGACTTGTCTTGGACGTCTTCCAGATAGATCGGCGGCTGGTTCTTTACGAACTCGGCCAGATCGACACCCAGCTTCCTCATTATGGTGAGTTGGTGCACCCTCGCATCGTTGTCGACGATATGGATGAGGTTCCTGCTGAGCGTCTCGTACAGCCGAGCACCGGACAGCTTGGAGCAGTATAGCGGGATCATCTCTTCCAGACTCGCCAAACGAAGATAGCTGATGTAGGCGGCGATGATGTGCTCTTGGGCCTGATGCCGCACCTGGAGACCGCCCCTGTCCTTTGTGAACCCGCTCAGGTGGTCGAGCGTGAAGATGATGATCAGTACGTGGGCCAATACCCGGAGACTATCGTGATCCGCCAGGTCGCAGTACTTGTCCTGCTTGAGGTTCTCCAAGAGAGGAAGCGAGACCTCGGGGATCAGCTTCGACTTTTGCTTTTGGTTCGCATGCCTGGAGAGTACCACGCCTTGGTGGAAAAGGTGCCTGTCGATCTCGTTGGCGACGATGGCGCCTTGCAGCGCTTTTGCGGTCCGCAGCGACTCCTTGCCAGTCCTAGGGTCCGTTTCCAAGGAGGCAATGAGGCGTTTGCTAACCGTCATCGGATCGCTGTGGTGCAAGACGGCATTGAACGAAGGGAAGCGCTCGGCGGCCTTGGCCGCGTCAGCCCCGCCATGCTTGGCCAGGTAAAGGTCAAACTGCGTCCTAAGGAGGGCGTTGTAGTGTGCGAAAAGGAAGTCGTCCCAGGACTTGCAGGCCTTCTCCACGCTGGCGATGTCACCCGCCAGTAACCCGTAGACCGCCTTGTCGTACTCTCCCGTGCCGCCATCTCGGGCTGCCGCAAAGCACATCCGCCTCCATATAACCAACGAAGTCGGCTCGAACTCTGGCTGGTCCTCGTCCTCGGGATTGGACAGCGGCAGGGGGGCGATGGACGCGGCCCTCCAAGTCTCTGTTCGCTCGGCGCACCACTCTCTTATGTCCGACATCGAACAGCCGCGCCGCAGCATCTCGAAGCACCCCAACCAGATAGCGCGCTCGAAGAACTCATCCTGGGGCTCCAACTTGCGGGTCTGACGGGTGACGGCGTCTGGATCCAATTGCGTGATCAAGGTGCTGGAGCCGAGATGGGATTGCGCGGCTGCAGCGTCGCTTGGATCTAGCACGCCTTGGTAGCCATTGACACTCTTTTGCAGCTTGATCTTGTGGCGGGTATGCAGCCAGCCGTGCGCGACGATGTCCCCTCTCTCGGCGTTTTGTTGGAGTTCGCTCACAACCTCGTCTATGGGCGGCCCGTGGCTGGCGCTATTCTGGAGCCATTCCAGCACAATCTTCCTCTCGCGCGCGGCCGAGTCGGCGACCAAGAACTCGCGCCAGTATTGCTGGCGTGTCCTTGTGGGGGCATCGTCAGCGAATGCCTGCTGCGATGCGCCCGTGTCACGGTACCGCAAGGGAAGAATCCGGCGGAGGAGGTCCCATGTCTGCGCCTCCTCCTCCACACGGCGCACCTCCTCTGGCGAAGCGAGGGGTTTCCTATCGTCGGTTTCGTCAATATCCATGTCGGTAGAGCTCGGCCTCTCCCAGGCCGGCCCTCGCACGGATCGATCCCGACGCTGATGATCTCGCAGTCGATCGGCTCGCTTGCGTGTGTAGGTGTAGTAGGAATCTACCAGCTTGAAGACCTGCGCGCGGTTCTCTGCTGGCGTGCCGGTGAGGTCGGCGTTGTAGCGGTCGAGCTGCGCGGCGAAATAATCGACCTCCTCGCCCGCCCGGATCGTGCTCTCCTGGTACGTAGCCTCGAGATCCGCCATCTCGTCATGCACGGGGTCTGCGAGGCATGTCATGTTAGTAACCAACGCAAGAATGCTAGAATGTTGGCCTTAAGGGTGACAGACCCTGAGCTGGGCTCGGCGAGCTGGCTCGAGAGCTCCCGTCGGAGGCTGGGTAGCCCTGAAGCAAGTAGTGTCAGCAGCAGCAACTGGCGACCCAGACAAGGGTGACGAAAGCCGGGAGACAAGATCACAACACTGACAAATGCCGGGGCCATGGCGACAGCTGCTTTGCGACGGGAGACGCTGCTTGTGACGGACAGCTCGCGCAGGTCTGGGATGACGCCTCGTGGAGCTCCAGGGTTCGGTCGCTTCTCTAATGCATTCTGCGGGGCTGACTTGGTGAATTGGTTGGTGTTCCGTGGAAGGAAGCGGGCGCTGAACTGTCTGGGTGGTTGGTGATGATGAAGTCCTTCGATCGCCCCGACTTGCTCGCTCGTTGCTGATGCTACACTGAGGATAATCACGCGGTTCTAAAGTCGCGTCACGAATGTACAAGTAGCGGCTCGAAAAATCGGGCAGGGGCACCCACGGCGAGCTGTCCACGGCCTGCAGTGGCTGGGTAAATGGGTGCAGCTCCAAGGCACGGGCCAGTTGGTTACAGTTATCTGGTACTGTGCGGATCTCAGAGCAGACTGTACAGGTGCTGTGGGGCTCCTGGGCAACGCAAAAAGCTGGCGAGCCCAAAATTTGATGTTTTTCCTTTTCTTCTTTCTTTTTCAACAATGTCCATGGCATTCATATTAGAGTCTCGGAACAAGCCCTTCATTGCTTGTTCAGGTCCATACGGCCTCTCGCGCGCTCAATGATCGCCTAGAGGAATTCCGCACCCTCCTTTCCAGTTACCTGATGCCTTTCGGGGTTCTTTGCAGGTGGACGTATTTGGATGAGTGATACATTCAAGCTCCGCGTCACCGGGTCCCGTTATTCTTTTGCTCTATCTTCAGCCGTAGCAGATTCGGCTTGGGGCAGCTGACCGTCGCTGCGTTGTCGCCGTTTCTCTCGTAGAATGCCTGGCAACAGGCGTAGAGTGCGTCGACGAGCTTGGCACACTTGGCCTCATCGTAACCGTTTTTTGTCAAACAGTCTGGCAGCGACATCATTCAGGGTCAGTCGAGTTTCGGGCAAACGACCAGCCGCAAAACAGGTAACTCACCTTGAATTGCGCACTGGAAGACGCAGCATAAGTTGTGTCAGCACGCCCTCAACGCCGTTGTGTGCAGTGGTTTGGGACGAACCGCTCGGGGATGGCACGGAGGGTTGCTCCGCAAATCTTCTTGGAGCCCCTGAGTGCAGAAGAAGGATCAAAGTCAGTCTCACTGAGGGTCACTCAGGCGGGCGTCCTGATAGTGATACTGACCATCAGGTACATGTAGTAGGGCAATTGTCTTGGAAGGCGAGGGTTCGATCCGCCGTTCGCACGTTCGTACGTAGTTGTTTGTCCGTCCTCCAAATACCAGGTACACCAGTGTTGAAAAGATAGAGCAACTGCCCGTTGCTTTCACAGCAGGTTGGTGCGCAGGTACTTGTTGTTGGGTTCCAAGTGGCAGGCGCTCACTTATGATGTCAGCGGGACAATCCACCAAAAACCCGACGTTTCTCGCGGGCAGCCTTCCAAGGACTTGAATCGAACACAACATAGTAAAATATCTCCCCTAACCTAAGTAAGTACCTTATTTTTAATGAAGCCCAAGTAAGCTTTCTGCCATCGTACATTTTCAGGGACTTACGTACCCACCGGAGTCAGGGAAAGGTTGGCAGTAAGCCATGAAGTAGACTCACGTCACAGGTCGTGGCTACTTTCCACTGACTGTCTTGCCAAACTTCAATCCTCAACAACTACCATACCGGCCCGTTTCCGTCACGTAGCATTCGTACACGGAGTGGTACGTTTGTAGATGGCAGATGTCACGGAATTTACTCATTGCTTAGGTTGCCTAAATTTGACATGCTTGATCAGGGGTTTCAGATTAGGGTGCAGATGGAAGTGAATATTGTACGTTCATAATACCTACCCACCCACTGATCAGAAAAACAGGTACACCAAAAACGAAAGATGGCGATTCCACTTAGTAGCTATTGTTCTCTAACATAGAAGGAGGAAAAAGAAAAAAGAGAGATGAAATAGGACGAAAAATGACTAGAGGAAAATAGAAAGTATATTTGATTAAAGGTATGAAAATGACCAACAAGTGGAAAGGATAAATGGAACATAGATAGAAACAGACAGTCAAAGCTTAGTGGGAGTGTCTTAGTGTACCTGTTATTTTGACCACGATGAGCTACCTAGTCGTAGTGGTCGGGCTCCTGCAAATCAATCTAACACTCCCCAATCAGTTGCGCAGACAGGTTCGGAGGCTTCTCTTCCAAAGGTTTGCGAGTTGGTCAGGATTCGGTTGCATCTGTCTGTCAACCCCACCACGCCTCACTCCCAGTCTCAGCCAATTTAATACCTAACAGGCCGGAGCGAGCGCAGTGCGAGCCACCTTGCCCCGCCACAGCTCACCATCCCACCTCCAAACTGACGGCTCTCAGGCAGTACCCCCGGGATTCCAACAACGAACAGCTACAGTCAAGCGCCAGCTTCTCTTGTCGCCTTGACTTTTCCACGGTTTTCCACAGACAAAGACCAAACGGTCACCGGCGACTTTGCGCACATAGCGCCTGCTGAGGTAACCTAGGCCCATCTCTCGCAGCTGCCTGCCCGCCCTGCCACCGACCGTTCGTCGATTCCTTTCGTCCCCAAATCACCTGCGCAACCTTCCTCCCTCGCCTTCGCTGATCCCTTTGGCTGACACTAATTTCGTCAAATTCATCAGGCTGCCGAGGCAGATTGCACCACTCGACACGTGAACCAGCACAAGAACATCGCGAGAAATGGCCGATAACGCCGAGAACGGCAGCCCGGCGCAGCCCGGTCAGGAAGTGGTGCCCGCCGCGAGCGAGCACCTGAACATCAAGGTGACCGACAACAACAACGAGGTCTTCTTCAAGATTAAGCGCAGCACCAAGCTCGAGAAGCTCATGACGGCCTTCTGCGAGCGGCAAGGCAAGACACCTGCCTCGGTCCGGTTTCTCTTCGAGGGCCAGCGCGTGCAACCCACAGATACCCCGGATACGGTGAGTCGGAATCCTTTGGGAGACGGCACTTTTGCTGCTCCTTCTGCATGATTAAGTCGGTTGCTGACGCCATCATTCGTTTGACCTGTAGCTCGAAATGGCAGACGGAGACACCCTCGAGGTCCACCAAGAGCAGGTTGGCGGTCGCTGAGCGCGAGGCGGGGAGGTGGAGGAGACACATTCTCGCTGTGTACGGCACTCAACGCCATCAACTTCGGGGTAGCGGACAGGGGGGGTCTTGGAGTTCACGAACTGATTTTTTTGGGAGTGGGAATGGCGCGCCAACGGGGACGGAGCGCTCTGAGACATGGGAGATATTTGACGTTGTGTTCTGCCTGGAGGAGCCTGGCTCATCTACAGGGCTTGGTATTTAGCGCCTGGAGGAATCATCACTGGTCACCGTCTAGTTCTCAGCCACTGGACACAGTGGAGTGCTTCCACCGTGACTGCTTCAGTTGCTCCGTTAGGACGCGGCTCTGCTGCGCCCCCCAGGCTTAGCCATACTGCATGCAGGACGCCGGAGTCTGTAGTAGGCACAACAGGCAAGACAGGTAGGCGACACTTCAAATCGAGAAAAATGCAGATTCAGGTTACAGAACTCCAACCGAGGCTACCGATCATCTACATCGTAAAACATAAACCCATAACCATAACAATGTCGCCATGCGCCGCATCTCATCATAAGAGGCAAAGGAACTTGTCAAGCCTTCAGCTCCCTCTCCATGCACTTGGTGCAGAGCACCACGGTCTCGCCCGGCGCCCCCCGCCCCTCCACGGGGAAGATCTGCCCGTCGTCGAACCCGCCGTTGCAGGTAGCGCAGCGGAAGCACTCGTCATGCCACTCGCCGCCCAGCGCGCGAAGGTACTGCCCGATGACGGCGACCCTGCACTTACGGCACTTGGGCGCCCGGCGCTCGGTGCGCTTCGTCTGGCACGACACACACCACGCGTAGCCGTCCTTCTCGATGTGCGTCATGCCCTTCTCGAAGGGGTCGCCGCACTCGGCGCAGAAGAAATGGCCAAAGTGCCAGTGGGCGCCGAGCGCCACGACGTGCTCGCCCATGATGGGCGTCTTGCAGTGCTTGCAGCGCGGGGCAAACAGCTCGTGCCAGTCGAGGTGGCAGAAGAATCGCAGCCGCTCGTCGCCGTCCTCCGCCATCGTCTTGCCGGGCTCCTCGGGGAGCACTTCGCCCGCGGCACGGCAGGCGATGCGATCGAGGCGCGCCGCCCGATAGTCGTCGGGCTCCGGCGAGATCTCGAGCGCCTCGAGGGACGTGCCGCAGGCAAAGCACACGAAGCACTGTGGGTGAAACCGCTCCGAGCTGCCAGTCAGCGACACGAAGCGGCCTTCGATGAAGTCTCCGCATTCGTGGCAGCGAGCCGTGGCCCGGCGACCGACAGGCCTTGGGGCCGCAGACCAGTGCCCACGGGGCCGTGCAGCCTGCCGGATGCGAGGAGCGCTGGCCTGGGGGGTGGGGAGGGGGCGCTTGGGACCACTGCTTCCGCCTTCGTCGGGGGTAACAACGATGGGGATGCCGGGACCGTCATCTGCTCCATCAGGCTCAATCACGATGGTGGGGGGGGATGGTGACGAACAGTTGGACACCGACAGCACAGGGACCGGAGGTGCATCTACTGAAATAGATGGCACGGGGGGTTGTGGGCGGTGTGAGACCGACGTCGACGGCGGTGGCGAGGTCTCACAATCATCCGTAACAGAGACAGCAGGGACCGCTTGCGCTTGTTGCTGCTGCTGCGACTGGTGGTTGCGGAGCCCGCCAGGGATGAGACACGCTGGGTGTTCGAAGCTCCCTCGCCCGCGTCTCGACTCTTCTGACTTGTCGTCAGTAGCCTCCTCTGAAGGCTTCCAGTCTCTGTTAAAGCTTACGATAGGTCGACCGGGACTATCGCTGACGGCAGACGGCGTAGGGAGCTTGGAGCTGCGGTCTTTCAGCTTCATGCTCGTGGCCTGCCTGATGTCCTCGCTGCGGATCTCCATGCCGTGCTTGCGAGGCACGGCTTCGTTTTGCGTGGGTAGCGTAGCAGAGCGAGTGTTGGAGGTGTACTGAGGATTCCGGGATTGGGTCGGGGGGTTCCGATGTATGTCGTATTTGGAGACCATCTGGGCAGGCGACGAGGCGTGTGTTTTCAGCTCGGGGCCGGGTCTGGGCACGGACTGGATGCGGTTGAGAGGTTCCTTTGGCTTGGGCTGCAGGGGGTGAACGGCACCATCCCGGGTTGAGTTCTGAGGCTCGCCCGACGCTTCGGTGTCTGGCTCTTCCCAGATCTGGTCACCCGTGAAGGGTTTCTGGGCGTCGCCGCTGGCGTGCCTGTTCTGCCTGCTTCTGGACCGGCCGCCCATGCTCAAACGGAGTCCGGTAGGAATTTCGCCGTACGGCTTGGTAGTACGGTGTTGGCCTGTCGTGCTCACCGGAGCTTCCGTTACGGACGCTTGACGCGAAGAAGCGAACGATGGGCGGCCGGCAACCGACCCTAAATCGTCGCCTTCGGAGGAGCTCCCGGATACCGAGCGCGAAGGGGCATTTCGAGCGAGACCTGTCGGCGCGACGTTGTCTCCGTACCTTCCGGCGCTGGCTGCGCGAGCATGTGCATAGCTATTCTTGCGCAGATGCGGCTTGTATCGGTAGGGTGCCCCGGGCTGCGGCAGCTTACCGGGATTTTGGTGCTGCCATACCAGCTCGGCGGCTTCGTCCAGGGCTGCGTCATGGATTCGCTTGTCTTCGCTAACCTCCTCTTCCCCGTCGGTATCCCTCTTGGGCTGGTCCTTCAGGTTCATATCCTCCATGGCCTGACGAAGGGAGAAGGCCTCCTCTTTCTCCATCCACCTCTGACCGCGCTCAATGTACGTCGCACTGGGAACAACCTCAGACGGTTTTAGCGGCTGCACTGGTCGGTCGGGGAAGTAGTCTTTCCCGCGGCTGGTGACTGAGAACCTCGACGACACACTGGGTGCGATCGACGGACGGCTAACGGAAGGCGGCACGCCGTTGGTGTCGGATTGTGTCCGCTGGTGGAGTTGAGGCTGGGGTAACGACGTGACTGATGGCGTAGCAGGACCAACGGACGACCGGCCGCTGATGCCCAAGCCGAGGCCATCATGCCTGGGAGCGGGTGGAGGGCGCGCACCTACAGGCCTGTTGATGCGGCTGTTTCGCAAGTCGGCGAGGTATGCGGCTGTCGCGAGCGTCAGCAAACCGCCCGCCCATGCATGGGTTACAAGGGGCAGTTCCTTGATAGCAGATTCTCTACCCAGTAGGCAGACATACCAAATTGCTCGTTCGTCATGTAGGAAGGCGACGGCGGCGTCACCTTTCTGGTGGAGTTTCGCTCCTTAGACGTGCCTCGAGCAAACATGGCAACGGCAACGCCCGTGAGTGGCTTCAGCTCAGGTAGCTTGGAGAGGTAGGTAAACAGCTTGGTGATGGTGCGGTATTGCGGGACGGACGGTGGTCTGAAGCAATTCGATTGTGCCGCTTGACCTGGAACTGGGCGGACGGTGTGTGCGGGGATGAGGCTCGAGGGGAAGGCAGATTTATGCTCCTCACCGACGGGTATCTGCAATGTTTACGAGCCGCAGTTTCGGTGTTTGAGTGATGACGTTGCTAGGCAGAGAGGACGGGACTGGGGTTACGATAGCTGAATTGAGACGACGGAGAAGCACAGAGACCTAACCGGAACTCAGGTGAGTCAACTGCGGGTTGTTCTTCCGATAGTAGGCGAGAATTGCATGCTGCTATTGGGCCGCCCGTGGATGCGAGACAAACATGGTTCCCACAACAACCGCCAAATTCCCCGGCTGTCGGTGCTTAGCTAAGGCGGATCTCAGGCGGTCCAGTCCCTGTGTGAACCCACGAGTGGGCAGGGATCCTGTCTCACCGAAACACTACTGAGTACACTACTGTACGTGTGCCTAAAACTCCGTACTACAGACAAGTCGCAACTATTGTGATCATTTGCCGTGGTTAACGCTCACAGTTCGTAGCAGCGCTCCTCGGCCATCTAGCAGCAGCTGGAGTTGTTCCAGATCCGAAGCCATGCCGAGTGCTTTCCAGAAGCTGCCAAGAACGAGCCGGCGTGCTTCAGGTGCAGGGTTGCCATCGGGTTTCCCCGCACTCGACACCACCCTCTCGGTTTGCACACCCAAGATGGCAGCCCAGAAGTCCCGTCCCTCATCCGCCAGTTATTTCCGAAAATTCGAGCCGGCCGGATGGGGCCGCCACCATATGAACAGTTGAGGCGCGCGACTCTGGAGGCAGAGTACCGTCTGATTGGGGTTTGAGGATTCGGTTACCCATTGGTATACCACAGTAGCTCGGGAGGCGGAAGTAGTCAAGGGGCATTCTGCGGGCGAACTCGAGGCACAAACGACCACTCTTCGAGAAAACCCGGGAAGCGGATGACCGGCATGGCGGCATTCCTCAAAGATAGCTCGGCAGGTGCCTCCTGAAGCCGCCCCATCGGCGGCTCCCGCTAGACCAACCCAAGGCACGCTCGCAGGTTGGCGATCTGGGTGGGTGGGTGCCCGGAGGTGGAGAAGAACAGGGTGCCTCCGGGAGGGACCCGCGCAGCATTTGCATTTGCAAGAAACTTATCTCCGAGCCGGTCCATGAGCGCCCTGCGGTTGATGGTTCTCGACGACATGACATTGCCAGGGTCAGTGCCAGAGGCCCCTTGCGCCTAGGGTTCTCGCTGTCCTCGACCGCGCAGAACCCTTTTGCTCTCTTGCTGTCTCCAGCCAGGCAGGGAACAAGTCGAGGCTGCCTCACAGCTGGCCCTGATTTTCGAGTGTTTGATCCATTCGCCGCCGTGAGCCGGGATACCAAGAGCCGCAAATGTACCCGCACCTCGCTGCCCCTGAGGAGGGCCTCCGCGCCCAAGACCCCGAGCCAACGGCGCCGGATGCGGTCCACTCCAAGGATGCCGCTCTCGCTCCTCAGTTCGATGCAAAAAACACCGGATCGGACGAAAGTCCTGCTGAAACCGATTCGCCAGGTGAGGCCGAGTTCAAGGAAGGAGGCTATGGCTGGTGAGTCTTGCCCTACCTACCCATGCACCTGCCTTCGCCCCCCCTGGCCGCCAAATGGGACAATCTGTTCTTCTGCTGTGATGGGGTTAACCATGTTGCCAGGATCGTCGTCCTCTCCGTATTACTTGTCAATGCCCATACCTGGGGACTGAACTCGTCCTACGCCGTCTTCCTCGCCTACTATCTGCGATCCGGCACCATTGCTGGCTCCTCGCCGCTGGGGTTTGCCTTTGTCGGCGGCCTGTCCATATCAACAGGTAGGCCGACCAGTATCAATCAACAGCAGGACATTGCTGACAGTCACCGCGGCAGCCCTTTTGGTGTCACCCGTGGCCACATGGTGTATCGGCCGGTTTGGCACGGCCTCCAGCTTGCGGGTTGGCGTCGTGCTCGAAGCGTGCGTGTCCAGCAGCCGGGGCAGAACCCCCTTTTCGTCATTGTCGCAGCATGGTTAACTGACGAACCATCCCGGTCTCAGGGTGTCCTTCATTGGCGCCTCCTTCTCAACGCACCTCTGGCATTTGCTACTTAGCCAAGGCGTCTGCTTTGGCATAGGGCTGGGCTTCTGCTTCACTGCTACAGTCGGCGTCGTCCCCCAGTGGTTCATCAGACAACGCTCCTTTGCCAACGCTGTGGCCACGAGCGGATCAGGTCTTGGGGGGCTCACCTATTCCCTTGCTACAAATGCCATGATCACTCGTCTCGGTCTCCCCTGGGCGTTTCGCGTCCTCGCCATCTTGGCTTTCGTCGTCAACGGTGCGTGCAGCCTGACTTTGCGCGATCGGAACAAGGCGGTGGGCGCCGTCCACGTTCCATTTCACAAGGACCTGTTCAGGCGCTTCGAATTCTGGCTCTTCGTCGGCTGGGGATTTTTCGGCCTTCTGAGCTATGTTATTGTCGTCTTCTCCTTGACAGACTACGCTCAGTCGGTCGGCTTCACGGCGAGCCAGGGCTCGCTCGCAGCAGCCATGTTCAACTGTAAGATCTAATCACAATTCGTGCCGCATCTCGCGCAGAATCACGCTGACTTCTGTGCTTGTGCTACTCGTCAGTGTCGCAAGGTCTCGGCAGACCTCTGATAGGCCTAGCCAGTGATCGCCTAGGAAGGATCAATGTTGCCGCCGTTGGAACCCTGATTGCAGGCCTTGCCGCTTTCTTTCTCTGGATCTTCGCCGGTGCTCACTTTGCGGGCCTCATTGTATACGCTCTGTTTGGGGCGTTTGCTGGCATCATTTGGCCATGTGTTGCCCCTGTTGGAGCCGAAGTCGTGGGCTTGCAACTGCTGCCGGCCGGTATGATTCCCAAACTCCCGCATGGTTTCTTAAGGAGCCAGCACTGATGGATGGCTGACTTCTTGCTCCCAGCATTATCGATCTACTGGGTTCTTTTGGTTCTGCCCGCAACCTTGTGTGTGGCGATTGCCTGCTATGTTTTCCTGAAAGACGTTTCGCTAACCCTCACCAGTTCCGAGGTAATCGGTCTCAGTCTCAGGACGTCAGCAAGCAACCCCTATTTGAACGTTCAGGCGTTCACGGGAGCAATGTACATTGTTTCGTTCTCATTTTGTAAGGGCCCCGTTCCCGACTCGCCACACTACCGCTCATATCCTAACACGTATCACCAGTATGGGTTTTAAGGAGTTGGAAATTGCAGCAGCTAGAGCTGCTAGGTTTGGATGACAAACGGAAGACGGACGCTGCTGGGAATGCTCACTCTTCGGAAGGGGCTGGTGTTGTCACGTCGCACACCGGCCTACTGCGGTCTTATTTACGCGGAATGACCGTGATAAGACGTGTTTGATATGCTCTCCTCATTGGGAGGTGCTCCTTCACACAAATGTATGTACATAGTGGCTGGAAGCTTGTTCGGCGAACCGACCGGTGCACGGTGATACCCGAGCGACCGTGGAAGACGAGAGATTGGATGCACAAAAAACGGTCCGCATATCTCAGGACGAACACAAGCTGTGAAACTAGCAGGAGGAAGTCAGGCCCATTTGTGGTTGTGGTGAGCAACAACAAATCGTGGGTTAACCAGTGATGTTCAAACTCCGGCAGTTGACATGCAGCCCCCGCCACAGGCAGCAGTGAGATATCTTGTCCAGATCACCACCGCAGCTCCCCCTTGACACCTGTCTCAGTGTCGTTACCCTGCTTGGCTGGCTTGTCTTCTTTGAATCCCAAGTTCTTGAAATCGTCCTTCGCCATGAGGTTGCTGGACGGAGTTGCCATGGTCAGTTTGTGTCAGGTTTGAAGAGACACCAAGGAAGAGGAAGAAGCAAAGGAAACTGAGCAAGAAGAAAGATTCTAAAGCTCAGGGCAACAACAAGAAGTATAAATAATGATATGAATAGTGGGCCACGTACCGGTCCATTCGACAAGTCAGGTAGGATTTGGCCAACATGCGGCACTCATCTTCATTAACGCCCCTGACCTTCTTGATGCAGCCTAAGTAGGACATCATGACATTTTTGCACTCCCCTGAGGAAGCTTCAATATGAGTGAACGTTCAACCAGCGAGGGAAAGCGCAGTTTACTTGCCATCATGATCCAAGGGAAAACTGCCTCGCTGCGGCCTTCAAGGAGGAACCAGTGTCAATCCTCACGCGAGCTCTCATTGTACGCGGCTATGACAGACACTCACGGCACTGGCTTCGTTGATGGCAGCGGTCCTGGGCTCCCAAAAGTGCTCATACTCGGTTCAGCTAGCTGCAACAGGTCTTGTTGCTCTTCCTCCCTGCTGCTACGTCTGATGCAGAGGACAAGCCAAATGGGAACAGTGGGCGGGAACCGGCGGCTGCGATAAAACTTGAGCTGGTTTCTAGGATTAACTGGGGCGCCAGAGCAAACCCGTGCTGAGAAAATTGAGCGGTGACTGGCAAAGTAACAGATGCGGCTGAAGAGGGAGTTCTAATCCAGCGGCGGATCTTCAAAGTGAACTATCAGAACTTTCCAACCTCAAGTGTACCTACCTACCGAACCTCATGAGCACTTCTAACAGGCGGGTCAGGACACTGCGCTCCCTCACGGTGCGGGATGTCCACCGTACTGTATCCGCACGGCTGGTATCAGCAGTGTCGCGTGGGGCGCCTTTGACGCGCTTCCATCGCTGGCTGCCCGTCTGGGTGTGCAGGCAGTGCCGAGACGTGCATGAAAGCCTGGAAATTGAGTGATGCGCCCGCAGGCCGTCCGTGCATCCGCCTGCCAGGTTCCACGACGAACCCACCACAGCTTCACCCTTGAAGTCAAGTTTTTGCCGGGCAAGCCTACGAATACGGATCGTCAACGTTGGACACACACGTAACCGTCGCTCTTCCAGTGCTTTCCGTTCAGGCTGCGACCAGGCGTCGGCCGCCCCTCCTGTCGAGACAACGACAACCGGTCTTCTGGTCCTCTGCTCCGTGTCGCGCCCGCTCTTGCATACTAGGTGGCCAAGGCCGAGCAGACCAGCGCCGCTGTCGTCCCCCGGCCCACCCCGTGCCGGCGCATCTCATTGCCCCCGTCTGCCATCGAACGAAAGCCACTGCGGCACCGGGTCTCGTTCTACAGACAAAGCGCCGCCATGGCTGCACTCGGCGACGACCTGCTGGCGATCGTCAACAAGCTGCAGGATCTTGTGTTCAACACCATCGGCAATGACTCCCTAGATCTTCCGCAAATTGTATGCATGACGCTTGCCACTTGCTCCCCCGCGCGTGCTCGCGCCTCTCCAGCTGACCAGGCTAACAATGCTTGCGTTGTGTAGGTGGTTGTCGGCTCTCAGTCGGCGGGCAAGTCGTCTGTACTGGAGAACATCGTCGGGCGCGATTTTTTGCCGCGCGGCAGCGGCATTGTCACCCGCCGCCCCCTCATCCTCCAACTTATCAATGTACCCGGCGACGAGGGCGACGATGACGCGAATGTGGCCTACAGGAATCCCACTCAGGCTGCCCGTGACGAGTGGGCCGAGTTTCATCACATTCCCAACCGACGGTTCAACGACTTTGGCGATGTCAAGCGGGAGATCGAAAACGAGACCGCGCGAGTCGCCGGGAGCAACAAGGGCATCAATCGCCAGCCTATCAACCTAAAGATCTTCTCGCCGCACGTCCTGAACCTCACGCTGGTCGACTTGCCGGGACTCACAAAGGTCAGTGTCCGGTGTGCCGTTTCGGTGTTTCGTGTTGCCTAGTATACGACGGTCTGACTTTGGCGCCCGCAGGTGCCCATTGGCGACCAACCGACAGACATTGAGAAGCAGACACGAAACCTGATTTCCGAATACATCGCCAAGCCGAACAGCATCGTGTTGGCGGTATCACCAGCAAACGTCGACATTGTCAACTCGGAGGCACTGAAGCTCGCCCGCCACGTCGACCCACTGGGACGACGGACCATTGGCGTGCTTACGAAGGTCGACTTGATGGACCATGGTACCAACGCATTGGACATCCTGTCCGGGCGCGTGTACCCGCTGAAGCTGGGCTGGATCGGCGTGGTGAACCGGTCGCAGCAGGACATCCAGGGGAACAAGCCTATGGAGGAAGCTCTGAAGTCCGAGTCTGATTTCTTCAAGCATCACCCGGCGTACAGGAATATCGCAACCCGCTGCGGCACGCAGTTTCTGGCCAAAACCCTCAACAGCACCCTGATGGCCCATATCCGGGACCGTCTCCCCGACATCAAGGCTCGGCTCAACACCCTCATGGGGCAAACCCAACAAGAGCTCGCCAGCTACGGTGACATGCATTTTAGCGGGAAGGAGCACCGTGGCTCCTTGATCTTGCAGCTCATGACGCGCTTTGCGACGTCCTTCATTTCGTCGATTGACGGCACCTCGACCGAGATCTCGACCAAGGAGCTCTGCGGCGGCGCTCGCATTTACTACATTTTCAACTCGGTCTTTGGGAGCTCGCTAGAGTCGATCGACCCGACTTCGAACCTCTCTGCTCTCGATATCCGGACGGCGATCCGTAACTCGACCGGTCCGCGCCCAAGTCTCTTCGTGCCCGAGATGGCTTTCGATCTGCTCGTGAAGCCGCAAATTAAGCTTCTCGAGGTGCCGAGCCAGCGATGTGTCGAGCTGGTCTACGAGGAGCTCATCAAAATCTGCCATACCTGCGGGTCTACCGAGCTCTCCCGATTTCCGCGGCTGCAGGCCAAGCTCATCGAGGTTGTGTCCGACCTTCTCCGGGAACGCCTAGGCCCCGCATCGACGTACGTGGAGTCGTTGATCTCCATTCAACGAGCCTACATAAACACCAACCATCCCAATTTCCTCGGTGCCGCTGCTGCCATGAGCCACGTCGTCAGCAATAAGCAAGACAGAGAACGAAAGCGTCTGATACAGGAGGAACGGGAGCGGCGAGAGCGGAGACGGATGAAGGAGCTTGGCGCCAACGGCATGGACACTCCTACGGTAGATGAGGAAGAGGAGAATGCGGGTGCCGATCGGTCAGAAACTGTCGTAGTACGAAAGGCGCCCGGAAAGGCCTCGCGCAGCCTCTCGCCGGCCGTCCGCGACTCGGCTTCTGGCGGCATCGCTGCGGCTCTCAACGGTGCCCGCTCGTCGTCCCCGTCGCGTTTCAACGGGCAGTCGTTGGGCAACGCCAAAGACTCGTTCCTCAACTACTTCTTTGGCAAGGATGGCGCCATCGTGCCGGGGGGAGCGCTGCCGAATGCCAACATTGGCCGGCATGTGAGCCAATCCGTGGAGCCGACGTTTAGCCAGAGCATACGGCGGCCGGAGGAGAGGGCCCTGCGGTCCCCGATCCAATCTCTGCGGGCGGACGACGCCCTGGATTTCACGCAGGGCTCAAAGGGAGCCGAGCTGGTGAGTTGACTGACATCTTGTTTTCCTTCCGATCGGATGGCGGCTAACCACCTGATGATCCCGTAGGTTACCAATGGCGAGCCTGCCATGACTGACCGCGAGGCCATGGAGACGGAGCTGATCCGCGCACTGATCAGCTCCTACTTCAACATTGTGCGGGAGAGCATTGCAGATCAGGTGCCCAAGGCCATCATGCACCTTCTGGTCAACCACTGCAAGGACGTGGTGCAGAACCGACTCGTCAGCGAGCTGTACAAGGAGGCGCTCTTTGAGGAACTGCTCTACGAGGATGACGCGGTAAAGAAGGAGCGCGAAAAATGCGAGAAGCTGCTCCAGACGTACCGGGAGGCGGCCAAAATCATCGGCGAGGTCGTCTAGACGGACACGACCTGGTTGACGGATCGGCAACTCCCTTGAGGCGGCTGCATTGTACTTGCGACGCAGCTTTGAGGTGGGAGCAGAGTAGACAGCGATGGAAATGTTGCGGATGCCTGGTCCCGGAGGGTTTCCCCCAGACAGAGCTGGAGTTTGGGAACTTGTTGTATACTACACACGTCGGGTTGCTGAGCCAGACGCAAGATGCAAGATGGGGGCATCTCGCCAGTCCATCCTTCGGCTACAAATACCGGGGGCTGTACCATTAGTAGAGCCCAGGCGAATTGGCGCCACAGCCTCTCTCTCTCTCTCTCTCAACATATTCCTTGTACATACGATACTTGGCAGCCTCACACCGAGCTGGATGGTTTCTGTGTTTGCACCACTTCTAAAGTCCTTGAAAGCTGGGCAGATTCAGATTTCGAGAAGTTCGTTCCTGGAAGAACGGCCAATCAGGCAATCAAGCCCCAGTCCCAGTGATACTTGCTCGAGCTTACATAAGGAAGGAGAGACCTAACGTTACCTGCAACGTGCCCATATTTTTTGCCTACAATCACGACGAACGTCCATTCCACATCCCAATACCGTGTTTTCCCACCGCGGTCATTCCCAATTTAACCCGTCCATTCGGTCCAGCACTAACCAACCCTGCGCGAACTCCTTACCTACCTTAGCTTCAGGTAGTCTCGCCAACCTGCTGCCCCCCCCTCCCCACTCGCTCCCAAGGCCGACACCGACTGCTCCGCTCCCTTTCGCCATCAACGCTGCGTTCCCAGGATGCTGCGTGGTCGGCGGCGCGCCGCGGTCTGGTGAACTTCTGTTTTCTCTTCTGTTTGACAGGGGTCGGCTGGTGGATGCAGAAACCCGGTCTTGCTGGGCTTCTGCTGGCTCGCACACCTACCAAGGATAGGACACACTCCTTCTCTTGCGGCAACGACCCCAGTTCTGGTCGTTGTCCATACGCGCTCTCCTTCTCCTTTGCCCTCTCTTCTTGACAAGTGTTGATCAGTTTGCTTCCTCCGAGGCGTCTGCTGCTGTGCTCTGACCAGTCCGCTGGTGTTGCAGTCCTTTCTGTTTTGTTTCTCTCACTGTGTGTTTCTCACCAGCGTCGCTCACGCACGTCCGTGTAATGATGGATCAAGACAACGGTCTTGACGACGCATCAGACGGGGCGCCGCCGTCCTCCTCCGTTATCCCAGGGGTGTTGGAAGCATCTGCGATGGCTCTGAACGAACCACTTACGAGTGTTGATGCACTGCCCCTGCATGAATTCGCCGCCTTGACTGCCTCGACCGTCCCCACCAAGAAGCGCAGATTGCCTGATGATGGCACAGAAGCCGGCCAGTCTCTGGCGGCAGGATCCCCAACCTTGGCCAAGAAGACAAAGCTGGCCGGAAATTCCCCATCGGCTGCAGCGGGCAGTACGCTCAGCCCGGACAGGTCTCTTTTGCCGCCCGAGATATGGCACCACGTCTTCTCGTTTTGCCCACCCAAATCCCTGGGCAAACTGCTGGCCGTCAACAAGTTGTTCAGCCGTTATCTTGACCCCGCCTCATCAGCACGCAGGGGGCTCCCCGAGTCTGCCGCTCGGGGCGTGCTACGGTCCATGGAGCCCAACACCATCTGGAAATACTCAAGGCGGCTGTTTTGGCCGCACATGCCTGCTCCGCTCCGCTCAAAGACCGAGCTCGATATGTGGCGTCTTTCCTGCTCCGTCACCTGCCAGGCCTGCGGCAAGGTGGATGTTCGGGGAGAAACCGGCGCTCCAAACTCTCGTCATCCCGGGCCGGGTTCTGAAGGGGTGAAGGTGATCTGGGCCTTCGGCTACCGCATGTGCGCGTCATGTCTACTGAAAGCGTCGGTAAAGGTGCGTGACGCACTAGGGTGGGGGCGACGGAAGTGATCTTTGCCGTCTAACCTTCCTGCACAGGAAATCGATTTACTTCTGTCTTCTTCGATGCCGTCTGCCATCCTGCCCGCCCTTCCGTTCATCTTTCTCACAACTGAACTGGACGCCTTCTCGGCCACTACGCTGGAGCATGCTCAGATGCTGACCGATACAAACGTCGCCAAGCGGTTTTCAGTCTCCGACGTTGAGGTTCTCGAGAAGGAATTTATCCAGGTCAGGGACATGGGCCAAGGGACAGTGGGCGAGTGGCTCAAAGGCCTGGATGAACGTGGCAACGGTTTGCAGCACGACGCTTCCAAATGGGAGAAGTGGGAATTGTCGGGCGGTATTGCGAAGATACGCTCGCAGTTGTATCCCGGACATGTGAGCGACCCTCCACTCCATTTACCGCAGAAGCCAACAACCGATCCAACCCTGCCTCCTCATCCGCCCATACCCCGCCAACCTACCTGGCAAGAGCGCATTGAGCGGACTGCCGAGGAGGTTGCGGACCTGAAAGCTGCCAGGAAGGCGGAGATTCAACGACGAGCGCTGCTTCTCGTTCCTCCTCTGTCGGCCGATGTCCTTCGCCACATCCCTTCATTTCAAGCCGCCACCCACATCATTGCCCCGTTGGATGACGACGCCTGGGAACGGCTCAAACCCCGGCTCTTGGCGCAGCGAGCAGATGCCGAGATAACCTGGAAGGCCGAGATCAAAGCCGAGTCCAAGCTTGGGGAGGGGCGCGAGGAACACCAACGTCTCGAAACGACTCTGGCCACTACGAAGGAGGCTCGAGATCGCATCGACAAGGAGTGGGAGGAAGTGCAGGCTCCACTGCGCGCTGAGATTGCTGGCTACGCGGACGCCGTGATCCGAGGCAGCTGGAGCAATGGCAAGAAGGTCACGCGAGAGAATTGCTCGCGCTTTGCCGTGGGGACCCTGCTCCGCGTTCGCGCGCGGTTCTATGCCGAAGTCACCAAACGGGCTGCTTCTGCGACGGCGGCCGGGCGGGCGCCCCCCGTGGACCCTCCAGAAGGGCCATTCACCCAGAAGCTGACCCTTGAGAACATGAAGTGGATCTATGACACCAAGATCAAGCCTCACACCGAGTCTCTACGCAGAGAGTTGTTCTGCTGCAATGGCTGCGACGGCAACTTCAAACCGTTCGGGTTCGAGGGCGTCATCCAACATTATGCTGCGAAACATACTACCGCCCTGAGCCTCGGCAGCATTGTGGTGCATTGGAGAGCAGAGTGGCCAGAGCATCCACCGTTCAGCGCAACGGGCCGACCTGCCAAGGCTCCGCTCAACCCGCCTGCTGCGAACGGGTTTGCTCCGAACGGAGGTGTGCCTCCCACGGGGAGCTATGGTTACTCGGCTCCTGGAATTGTGCCGCCGCCGCCGCCGCCGACCTCCTATTCCTCCGCCGCCCCAGGGTACGGATACGCTCCGCCGACCTACAATGACTACTACCAACCGCTGCCGCCGCCTCTGACACAGCCGTACTTGGCGTCTCCAGCAGGCCCTGTTTCTTTTGCACCGCAGCCCGGGTACGAACAGCAGCAGGCCTACGCGCCACCGGCGACCCCTTATCCCGACTATCAATTGTCGGCCATGCAGTATCCCAGTGTGGTAGCGGAGCCGGTCCATAGTCATGCCGGTCCCCCAGCCGGACAGTATGACCATCCCTACAGGTCGTATCAGCCGAACAACGCCGGTAACGCCTACGGCCCGTCCCAGGTCTCGGCATATCCTGACCTCTACCGGGCAAAGATAGAGGACATTGCCCGCAACTCCCGCGAGGTCTGGCGGGCGTTGGGCGATATCAAGGATCTTCCCGGCAGCACGAGGGTCTTTGTGACAATCCACCACTTAGTCAAGAGATTTCGGTCGAGGTTCTACGAGACGCCACCGCTGTCCATGTTCATTGACGGTCTGTCCAACAACAAGGAAATGCGGCCCGTCCGCAACGTCAATGGACTGGTCTGCAAAGCCTGTCATTTAGGCCTTAGCAATACCGCGGCCGGCGAGCCGAATCGGAAACACTTCTCCTTGCCGCAGCTGGCAAACCACTTTCAGACTAATCACGTTGAATCGACGCAGGCGATGCCGGCAGAAGCGAGAAGTGCATCACTGGACTGGGTGCTTGAAATGGTCCTGCTACCTGATGTCACGGTGCTCTCCAAGCTCGCATCGTCCGTGAACGCTGCCCAGAAGGCCCTCCTCGCGGCGGCTATTCCGACTGCATTTGCACTGCAGCCAACCCTCACTGCGATGCAGGGGTATTCAAAGCAGCAAGGCCGTGAGCATGAGTTGACCTCTGGCAAATGGTACCGGCCCACGCCGTCCGTCACGCGCAGCAGATCGGCAACAACAAGTGGAAAAGTGGCGTCTCCCGCTGCGAAGGACGAGCCCTCAGCTGTTTCGAAGCCGGACGAGGCCGGCTTGTTTGCTGGCTACCGTAATCTCGTCCACTCACCCTGCGGTGCGACTTCTGGCACGATGTCAGAAACAGAGTACCCTGCAGCTAGGGCTGAGAGGAGCGGACCGCCCTCTCGAGGCCTACCCCCAGCATCCAAGCAAGGCAGCCTCAACGGCCTTCAACAGGCAATCGGCAAAATTATACCGACTCACCCCATAGGCTCAGGCGGCCCAGGCGACCAAACGCTGGGCCAGAGGCTCGAGACGGCCAGCGAGAACGCACAACGCGCAGAGGTGGTTATGCCTGTCAAGCGCGTCACGGATTTGGGAGCAGCTCCGCCTGCACGGTTGCGCTCTCGCATGTCAGACCGGCGGGGCTCCGTAGTCCTCTCCGAGGGCCAAGTCTCAGAACAACCGAGCAATCTGTCATCCGGGCGAATTGAGCCCAACGGGCTAGTTCCCCGTGTACATGAAGGGCGAGAAGTCGGCGCTGTGGCAGATTTGGGACCGGCAGATTTGGGACCGGCAGATTTGCAGCGGTCATCAAGTCCCGGGCTGCCTGCAGACTGGGGGGCTTCTGTGAGGCAGCACGGTTCCAAGACTTACACTCGGCATGACGACGGAAGGGGTTGGGCTGGATCTCCTCTGCGAGAGCATTCGTATCATGCTGTCGAGCCGAACTTAGAAGACCGACGTCTTGTTGGACGGCCGAGGGACGGGGCGTACCATTCCAGGCAGGCCTCCAGTAGCACCCAGCGGGATGCGTACAGCTCCGGATGGGGCCGTGCCGAACTCGCCGGGCCATATTCGCAGCACGACCAGGAAGAGCGGTTTGACCGGCCTGTTCCTAGAGCTTTTGACCACCGCCGCGAGGCGCCACTAGCAGTGGCCGAGTATCCTCGGTATCGCGAGGATATGCATATACTTCCCCCTTCCTCGCCCATCGAAGCGTATGAGATTGTCCAGGTCATCGACGAACACGGGGAGTACTACATCCGGCGGCCGTTGCGGCGTTCACGAGAAATACGCTACGTTTATGAGCAACGGAGCGCAAACCGCGATGCGGGTCCGCATCTTGTTGTCGAGCCGATCAATGATCCCGGGGCCCGGCCGGGTCTTGCCCGAGGCGCGGTCCAAACCAGCGCAGCGCCCAGACCCTGGTCTACCTCTCGTCGAGACAACGCGGCATACCACGAGGAGTATGACCCACGGTTCCCGGCCGCATGATGGGCCTGCGGGGATACAGCAGCACAGCAATCACTGGAAGACAAACCAATCTAATTGATTGTACCGCTTTTTCTGCGGCCCTCCTCTGTACTCGCTCAGGTGACATGTGTGATTGAACGAGTGCACACACCGGTCAACGCCAACAAACTGCCATCTCATGGTGAACTTGGTTGGTTGTTCGCTCTCGGAAGTGTCAGTGAGTGGAACTTTGGATGTTCAACGCTCAACCCCACAGCTGCAGGGTCTGGGTGGGCGTCCATTGGGGGGCCGGGGGCGGGCCGAGTGGATGGTTGGCAGCGGGCTTCTCACAGGCGTGTGACGCCGATTCCCTGGTCCGATCTGTCGGGCGTTTCCATGCCTGAGCCGAGGTTACAGGTGAGCTGACCATTACCCCTGCACTGGCCTGACCAAAGCAGGGGTTAAGCGAGAGCGCTAGTGAGTTGAGCTGACCACGCCAAGAAATCTTTGGAATCGATTCTAAATCGCTTTGGACCCACAAAAAAAACTTATGGGGGTTAGGGTTGGCTAGCTGAGTTGGCATTTAGGTGGAAAAATACTTCCCATTCAAATTCTATTTTCTTTCCATCCGCATTCCATTCTTCATTGCGGGTCCGACCACCACGACCACAATCCATCTCGAATCAGTCTCGAATCGATTCGCCATGTCGCACTACAAGAGCACCGAGGATTACCTCTGGTATAAGCAGGGTGAAAACGGCAAACGCCACTCCGGTTTGCCTGCGTTAGAATTCAATGAGGTAAGAAAAAAGAAATAATTCCAGGAGTGCTTCAGGATCGATTCCTCTAACTTTCCCTTAGGATGGCGAAGTCAAGGTGGCTCCCGGCGAAATTTTCTGTCGCTTCCCTACTGAGCCTAACCGCCTCTGCTTCAACACGGTGATTTAGATTGGAATCAGTTTAGAAGCCTTTGCTAATTGATTCAGTCACCCTTCTCTAATGAGTCCAATCTGAAGAATCATATCAAGAAGCACAAGGTCAACGGCGTCCAAGTCACTGTTAAGGGCAAGCGACCTGGCGCCAACAACCTTGACGACCAGCAGGCTGCAGTGGGTAAGTCTTGAACAAACATTGATTGAGGATCGTTTAAGAATGATTTCTGAATCGATCTTTATAGTCTTCTATACCACCCTGCGGGAGCAGGTCGAGCGGGATGGATACTACAAGGGCGAAGCTGGTGCCACCGAGGCCATTGCCACCCCTTCCAAGCGGCCCAACGACAACGACGATGGCGATGCTCCTCGCTACCAGGCCAAACAGGCCACGAACAATCGCCGGCACCGTACCCCGACCCCTGAAAGCAGCTCGGAGTCGGAGAACGAGACGCCCTACGACCTGCCGGTAACCCAGCCCAAAAAGAACAACCCTTCACATGTAAGTAGTTCAGGATCAGTTTCGTATTTGTACCGAATCGATTCTTAACGCTAATAGCCTAAAATTTCAACCATGAGATCCATGGCTGGGCTCAAGGGCAAAGCCAAGTGCACCCTCTGCACCCAGGAGAAGCGTGAGAAGTGTAAGTTTGTTTATCATGATGGAATCAGTTTAGAATCTAATCCGAATCGAATAGGCCCGCCTGACACCAGACCTGTTGCGAGTCAGCCTGGTTNGCCTGGTTGTATTGTCTGGGCCATGTTTAAGGCCCATCCCTGCGAGGCTGAGGAGATTTCGGATGATGGTGAGGATGGCCAGGGCGTTGCGTAATCTAGGAATGGGTTGAAAAGGATTTCGGGATTAGTTCGGGATCGATTTGAGATCAGTTCAGAATGGATTTACTGAATCTTCCATCCAAATCAAATTTAAACAGGCTTAAGATAGTTAACTCTTGAAATCTAAATTAGTATTATCTATTAAAGATAACTCAATGAGATTCATTAGATCGATTCCAAATGAACTTCAAATAATGCAGGTCAAAAGAATCAATTCCCAATTAGTTCCAAATCGATACAAGTCTATTATATACAATAGGAAATCGCTTATGGGTTTCTCTGAGCCCGTAACTGAAGTTCAAGTTCCAACTGCCGAACCCGTGCCTGCGTTATCCATTCAATTGTTTAGAGGGCCTCTAAGGAGTGGCCTTTAGATACCCCTAGAATCGCTGAAACTGAATCTAATGGTAGTAGTTGGCTTGGTAGACCAGATAATAAGAGGTTTGAACTGGCTTAGCTTATAAGGTTAGCCATTGAAGAGGCTCTTCGAAGCCCTTGATTATTAGCTCTAGGCTAGCGACAACAACTAGTATTAATAAAGATTAGTATTAATAGATCGCTTCTAAATCGATTTAGGATTGATCTTACCGCCTTAACGCCACAGAGACACTAGAGGAAGAATAGTCAGAAAGCTCATCAACATCACTAATCGATAAAGAAGGTAAAGGCCGTGGCTAACTACTAAAGGATAGTTGTAGTGACGGTATTCTACTGCTAAGCTGTCGCTATTCGGCTTAACGTTTTTACTTGAGTTCTATATATTAATTAGATCGATTCCAGATCAATAGCAAATTACTTACTATCTTAGGCAAAAGACAACTTATATCGCGCAGTGATATTCCATATATAATATCCGACTGCCAGCCTATGTTGAGTAATTACACCTGCTTTAGCCATCTGGCTCTGGTCGAGGGTTTGATTGCTATAAGGTATTAGTACTTGAAAGTAAGTGAATCGGAATCGATTTAGAATCACCTCCGAATGTATGCTAGAAGGTTGGTATATCTACTACTCCAAGTATAGCTAGCTTAGTACAGGACTTCAATTATATTCGTATAGCTAGCCATCTAGTCCTAGTCAATAACTGGCATCTCTATACAGCCTCTACAAAGCCTAGACATTATAGCTGGAGCCTGTTTATGACGAGCCCAGTTTTGAATGGACGGGTTTCCGTCCCCTAAATACAGAGTCA